>OMOV01089942.1:0-10618 GCA_900312565.1 Beryx splendens
GCCCCCACCCCCACCCCTCCTCGACCCTGAATGGGATTAAGCGGGGATGGATAGATGCATAGACGAAAATGTCTCTGTAGTGAGCTTTACATGCTCTTTAGATGCTTTGGGAACTGCGTCAATTTTGTGCAGATTCAGTCAGAGGGCCACAAAGTCGACGCTGGTATGAGTCTTTAGACATTTACATCTTAATTTCTTCAGCAATCAAAAAGATTTGGGATGCCTGCATGCTAACAAGTCACAGCACATTTATCGTCTGTGACTACATTTACACTGAAAATGTAGTCACCTGGGCAACCTGCCTTCCAAAAAGCAGAAGCAGCTATGATAATTCCCTCAAGTTATCTATCAGTTATTCAGGTAATAATGGCTTGAATGTTTTCACTGAAAAGAACCACACCTGGAATATCGCTATTAATATTAACCATGATGTGAGCGGCATTAGCACACATCATATTTACAGCGATGAACCGTAAACGCCTGAAATGTGAGTGTAGATTCTGATGACTTTGCGGGGAAGACTATATGGCTTATGAGGCCCAGTCACATCTAATTGGTGAGAGGAAACAAGTTACTAGGGAGATTGTTCTGACAGAATGCCTCTGTCCTGTGGTGTGAACTATGAGGGATGGAGTTACATCATTTCCATTTACTGGAAATGACATTTTTGGAACAACCTCCATCTGGTCTGCGGTGATTCAGTTTAAAAGTCCCAAAAGGCACGGAGGCAAACACAAGCATGTGTAGGACAAGTTGTAATTGAAAAATAAATGATGCTGTTCAGTTAATTACGTTGGAGTCATGCTTATTTTATACACCCTCAGTGTTCAGTAGCCCGTTGTTTCAAGTGTTGGGACAACAGTTGAATGAATGAATGAATGAATGAATGAATGAATGTTAACTGCCACAGATCCATGCCAATATCGTCCAAGTCCAATTCGACTTGGGCTGCTAACACAACAGATTAGTTCCTCAAATAGTTGACAGTGGCGCAGGATGCCCATGCTGTGCAAAGTGGACTGGAACATGAGAGGAAATGTGTGTATGCCAGTGTATGAACTGTCCAGACCAGAGTCTACTTGATTCAGGATTTTGGAAACGGCTGGTATTTAAGTCCCGAGTTGGAATTTGAATTGACCCCACGGTGTTTGGCATGATTGTGGAAAAACAAGGCTAATATGTGACTAGATAATCAAGATGATTTTGAAATTAATTACTTACTGATGTAGTAGGCCTAAACAATTTCCCAGGGTTAATTCTCAGGCTGAAGTTCCAAATACTCCCGGGCAAGGGATCTTTTGAGGAATTGCGTTTGTGAAAGAGTCTTGAGATGAATCTTACATGTAGAGTTCAGAAAAACTGAAGGGAGACGAGACTACATCCCCAGCATCTCCCTGCTAAACATGAAAAATTCAAGCACTGCTACCAACATGATGGTAACACAGACCACCACGTCAGAGAAATCAAAGCATTACTTATCCCAAGTTTCTTGCCATTAGCTGTACGACGGCTTCCTGGCTACAAGCAGCTCACCTACATGGAGGATATTGTTATCCTGGCTCCATGACAACGGTTAAGGTATATTGAACCACTGTCATCTAAATGTGTATTTATTGCAAACTGTTAAGCCACTACTCCTCAGTGTTAAGAGAAACACCTTCATGTTGGGTTCAGGCTCCTGACCTCCTACGTGAAACTGCGTTTGTGGTTTACAATCCTCAATTCAAACCCCTTAGGGTGCTCCCCATGTCAAGACACACCCATGTGCATCTTGTGGCCACGGTGGCTGCTGTATCCCCGTAGAAAAGCTATGGGGTCGCACAACTACGTTCTCCCCAGTTAATATAATCCGTCTAACAGAAGATGGAAATGCAAACCCCTCCACGTTCCCTTTTCCATCAAACCCGGAGAAGTGATGTGACAGCGGTCTCAGGGGAGTTTCTAAACAGCCCCTCGTTTGCCTTAATTGATATAATGAATGGCATGCGTTTCAGCCTCCGTAGTCTGGTAATTGCCATTTTTAACACCCATCATTGGAATATGTGCAGAGGGATGATTGAAGACATTAATGCTTTTGAGCGCAAATGTAGTTGACAGTAACAAGAAGGGTTCTCTGTGTTCATAATTAGCTAAAGGATGTTATAATAATGTTTTATATGGAATCAATGAAATGTGTAATCCCATTTTGAACCGTGTTTTTTTTTATTATGCTCACTTCCTTTTGTAGGTGTTTATTTGCTACTTGTGGATTGGGTGGTTTCTTTTTTTTTTGAGTGAAGGGTATAGATTTTAAAGGGGGTGTGGACTGTGGACACACTGCACTGGAACCATTTCCTCTCTTCCACTGTCTTTTCCCCCCATTCTGTTTCTGATCACTACATCTTCAGCCTAGCCGTCTCAACTAATGCCGTTGTTTGTGATACAGATGCAGCCCCTACTTCTCATTGTTGTTGTCGTGTGTTCCTGTTGCGTTACAGTATCAGCCATGACGCACCAGGAGCTGGTCGTTAATCACCCTGCCTCTTGTCCCACAGGTTGGAGGATCAGACAAAGAAGCTTCATAAGGACATGAAGAAAAGCACGGAGGCTGATATAGGTGTGTTCTCCTACCAACTTGTGTATTATCTCCTGGTGTCTCCCCTTGTTCAGTACAGCTGCAGCACTTGACAACCTACTTGATGTTGCCTGGCAGGTTTTTTTAAGGCTATCTTTACAGTGCGCGCTGTTGGGATTCATGTGTTGTTGTTTTTTGAACTTGTGTCATTTTGTTCATTGTTCAGATAGGGCTGATTGTCTACCCTCACTGTTTTCGTTTTGTTTGTTTTTTGTATTTGCCTGGCACAAAGGAAAAATACTTGCTTATTGTTGAATCCTTTTTTTGGGAGGGGTGTGTGTGTGATTGAAATATGTATTTGGGAAGTAGCAGCAGACTTGGCCCCTGGTAGGTAGATACTTGTGGGGGTGGAGGAGAGGGGACGGATGGGGGGTGTGTGTGAGAGGCTTCTTCATTTCCTCTCCTTTGTGCTCTGGAATATGGATGTCTGCCTCATCAAAGTGTCGGAGCTGTCAGGCCCTCATTATCGTTAATGGATTCCATCTGTTGCACAGGTCCTCTCTCCACCAACCGCCACCAAACAAAGGAGTGGACCTACTCAGCATGTCAGCACTGCATGCACAACACAGCTTTCCATATCGGTCGTCATTTATCAAGTCAGGGGTGCTGATACGCGGGGCTCTATTGAACTCCCTGACAATTAGCTGGGGAGGGACGATAATACGTTCAAGGGCTGCTGCAGTTCACGATTTCAATTAGGCCAAGTAACAGAAGGCAGCGGCAGCGGCAGAGATCACTGATTTTTGATAGAGAATTTTCTATTTTATCTCATTTCAGCACGGTGTAATTACAGGGGACTGAGGTGTCAGTTTTGCGCACTAATAACACAAATATTAAAATCGCCACACTTGGGTCACGCTTTGGTTTCCATGACCCCTATAATCAACATGTCTTTTACGCTCATGTCAGACGAGGTCAAATCAAGCCATTTGTTACTTGTCAGATGGAGAGAGATGTAGAAGCCCCACACCGGGGTAATTGATTGGTTGAAAATGGGTCTTGAGCGGATCCCAAGGGAGTGTGAAAGAGATCAAGGACTACGCGGGATCTCGATGGAGCCCATTTTCACCATATCCTCTCTTGTCAACTTGTGTCTCCTCACTGCAGCTCATTTATTTTGACAGTGAAGCTATAATCTGATATGTGCTCTGTGTCTAAGACAAAGTGGCATGAGTGCAGATTAACAGTAATTGGTGCTGTCAGTGTAGAAACATTTGCACTGATTCCTGGTGCTCTGGTGAATATTCATCACAGCAGCCAGCCCCACCACCCCCTCGAATTCCTACAATAGAGGCAGCGCTGTGCCATTCTACTTTTGCTCTTCATTTGTTTCCCAAAAGCTCATTTTGAAGACCCCGCCACTCTCTCTCTCTCTCACACACACACACACACACACATTCTAGTGAAGTGCTCAAAGCTTTGATATTGGCCAGCTGAGCTCCTGTGATGTTGACTTGGTCCACTTAAATCATCCCTTTGCTGGCCCTGAATAAGATTAGACTGTGTTAGGGTAGAAGTGGCCCCCTGCTCACTAACCATTTATAAAGGACGTAGGCGACATTATTTTCTCATTATTCACTTGTCTACTATTCACCCTCAACCGTGTTGTAATACTGTGGTGGTTTTAATAGTATCCTCTTTGTGTGTGTGTGTGTGTGACTCAGCCATGTCCAAGGCAGCAGTGAAGATCTCTGCGGACCTGCTGAGTAACCCACTGTGTGAGCAGGACCAGGCGTTCCTCGACTCCATGACTGCTCTAGACACAGCCATGAGAAGGATGGACTCCTTCAACCAGGAGAAGGTCAGAGTCATCCTCACAATCTCCCACTTTCACTCTCTCGTCTGCTCCGTCATTCTTTCTCCTCTCTTACTCTGAGAGCTGATTTCTCAGCTCTTCCTGCTATTAGATTTCGTATCTGGGGGGTTGTCTGTCTTCAGACATACAAAGGAGTAAACCAAGAGTTGTTTTTTTTAAACTGCATGTTTTTCAATTTGTCAATATTGCGTAGCCTGTGGACTAAAAACCATCCTTATGCCTTTCCTTCTGCTGTCTTGTGAGAGCATCTGTAGCATCATCCCCTATAAGCTAAAGCTACTGGTTATCAGCTGTGAAGAGCGAGGCATTTATGACTCACTGGTGTCTGAAATAACTCACACAATGGAAGGGGCTTCACTCAATACATCCGAACACAAAACTCATAGATGCTATTCCTATCACAGGACATTCTGGATCTGTGTAATGAACAAGTCTACCCCAAAGCCCGACTCAAGACAGCTGAGACTCTTAATCTGAGGTATCAGCGACAGACAAAGCTTAAACCTTCTCTAATGAGTTGGAGACTGAGGATGGACATGAGTAATCCATCGTTTTATTAATTGAAACAAACGCTTGGCTCAAGCTAAAGGCCTCTCATTGATAGTTTGATCATTTTTTAAACAAGGGCTACAATGCAACAATTTATTGGCTTAGTCATTCACTTCCTTGAGTCGACTTCCAATGAAATTTGTAATTCCAACCGTTTTCTTCCACTAATCTCTCAGTGTCTCGGAACCATTCTGACTGTTTGCTGCACTGCTCCCTCCTCGGATTGATTATTGAATAAATGCTCTTGTTAGAAAAATGTGGGAGTGAGGGGTAAGAAGGAAATATCACAGGTGGAATAATCAGCTGCACACATACAACACATACACAAGTAGGGCTGGCCATACCAGTTTGAGTATAAACCTGTTTACGATGGAAAAATGTTGATTTGCATGTTGCTGCTGCTGCATACCGTTTGCTGTGGTGCAATATGTAGTACCTCTTTCTTGTGAATTGTGTCATTCCAGGTAGTAAATGCCCTTTCTTCCTATTGGCACTTTCTTACTAAACTGATCTTAGTGCAAAGTCTTTGTTGACTCAGCACATTTTGGGAGCGTCAGCACCGACAGTTTGCATAGCTGATCTTGTAGTGTGAGATGGGCTGCAGTCGCTTGCCTCCCAATCAGGATGCAGACCAGTGCATCTGGATGTCAGCAGTATTTCAAACTTGTTTTATTTCCAGAGATGGACAATAACACACATTTCTAACAGAGACTGGCAATAGCCAATGACAGTTCAGCTTGAGATAAAAAAAACAAAACAAACAGGAACTGAGCAACATGCTGTCTGTGTGCTGTCTCTGTGTTTGGTATTGTACTACCCTCACAATAACATCAATGCTCCACAACATCTGAGTGTTGCAGGACTCTGCAATTGAACGCCGTCATAGATTATACTGTATGTGTAGCATGTGATGCAACTTTTTATCAGATATATGATCTGTATCGCTAGCTTGTCTTCACGTTTCTCTGCCCATACAACAGACTAACAATCTAAGCAGTCTAAAAATCTGCTTAAGTCCATTGCTTAGTGTGAATCCTTTGTTTCCAGTCTGTTACGATGTTGAAAGTCGTAGTGGCAGATGCACTCATGCTTCTACACACTACATATTAATTTGACCAATTACATCATGTAATTAATCAGGCTGTCAAAATAATGGCTAAGGCCCAGACTGACTTTTTGACTTTCTGTGTTTTTCTGTGGGATAGACAAACACAGTTCTTGTTACAGTACACTCCACGTGATCTTCCCCCACTTGTGCTTTGTGAAGATTTCTTCTCCAGCAGTCAGGCTTCTTCAGATTATTTATTTGCCTCGTTCCCTTCTGTTTTTGATTAGGATCATTGCCACAGGTAGTTGTGATGTGAATCATAGTGGCACTGCATGTGTGCATCCTCAAGGCACTACACGGTGAAGGTGAGGCTTTTGAAGAGGGAAGAATACAGCAGCACAGGAGATGATACTGAGCCATATACGATTGACTTTTTTACATCTATGTTTTCTTGACTCATTGCCCCGCTCTTATGTGTTTTGGGCTTTTTTTTTTTTGTTTAAAAAAATACTCCCTACACTGTTTGTGCCGCACAATGATTTCAAAATTATTCTGCTCTAGAAATTTTTCACAACTCTGATCTAACAAGGTGAAGAAATTCTATAATTTTGTAAAAGATTTAAGTTTAGGGTACCGTAAGTAAAGCTCCTTGTTTACATTGGAACAACTGCAGATGGTGCACAGTTGATGAGTTGCTCCTGTCCAGTTTCCCCATGAACTTCCCTGGTAGAACTGGACTGGAGTAACCCGCTCAGTTATGACTGACTGTCAAACTAGACAATAAAAGGAAGTTCTATGGCATTCATTCTCTGTATGTATTTGTTCATGTTTTACAAAGGGTTTAACCTGAGCCAGGCCATACGATAGCAACCATATCACAGCCATACAGGGTTAGTATACAGCTGTCAAATAATAATAATTATATATATATATATTTATTTATTTTTTGTATTTTTTTTGTATTTTTTTATGCACTGGTATCGGATTGGTACTCGGTATCTGCCGATACACAATTTCAGGTATCTGAATCAATATCAGGAAGGAAAAAATGATATCGGAACATCTCTAAGCCAAACCATTTAGTGCCTTAAAAACCATGAGAAGGACTTTTAAAATCGAATTTAAAAGACACAGGGAGCCAGTGAACTCCCGTAAAACAGGTGTAATGTGTTCTCTCAGTGTGGTCCTAGTTAGGACCCTGGCAGCAGCGTTTTGTCTGGTCTGTAGTCTTGCAGTTGCTGCTTTTGGAAGGCCGGTATAAAGAGCATTACAATAGTTCAGCTGGCTATATATAAAGGCATGGACAAGTTTCTCTGTGTCTTGTTGTGTTAAAAAGGGTCTCACCTTAGCTATGTTGTGTAAATGAAAGAGAGAAGTTTTAGTCAACAAATTAAAATGAGCTAAAAAAATTAAGATCAGAATCTAAAATAACGGCCAGGCTTTTAGCTCGTGGCCGTGGAAGCCAGGGTCCCTAAGTTTGAGCAGATAAGATCCCTCCTGGATTTGGGGCCAACTATGAGAATTTCCGTCTTGTCCTTGTTTAACTGTAAGAAATTATTGCTCATCCATTCGTTGACGGCAGACAAACAGTCAGTTAGGGTTGAGGCAGCACTTGGGTCCTCCGGCTTCACCGACATATACAACTGAGTGTCGTCAGTATAGCTATGAAAATTTACACCACGCTGATGAATATTACCCGGAGGAAGCATACACAATGAAAACAACAACGGCCCTAGTAGGCTGCCTTGCTACACCATAATCAATGGTAACAGTTTTTGAGATATGTTCTCCAAGTTGTACCTAAAATTTTCTTCCAGTAATATCAGAATGAAACCAACTTCAAACTGTCCCAGGGAGACCAACCCATTTCTCAAGGCGGTTAAGTAAGACGTTATGTTCAATAGTGTCAAATGTGTGGAGAGAGGGCAATGATGCCGAACATAACTGAAGCATGTCTCCCACGTTGTGTTTGGGTATTCTGAAGCGGTGTCCATCCTACAAGCTAAACTCCCTTTGAAATGTTTTGAAGCGACCTGATATCTGCTTTTCTGGCATGAAACATAATTACATCTGTTTTGAAATTAAAAAATATTGTAAAGTTGAGCAGCATGAATTGCTGTGTAGATTTTGCCCTAGAGGCAATTTAACACTAGATTTGTAATTTAGACGTAATGTAATGTCTAGCATTTCCATTATACTTTGATAGAATAGGCTACTGAAATCTCACATTAATTCTCCAAATTATTGCATTTTACATAAAATTGCAAAAAGTGCGGGGTGGGTGAAATCTTATTTCACATGTATTTTAAGCTTTTTAAACAACTATGGCAAACGTTTTTTTGTTTTCTGCATTCCTCCTCAGCTTTAACAGAACAGTCTTTCAGACTGGTCGTGCTCACAGCTCATCAAAGTTTACAGGAGCCATTTTGAGTGACTAGACAAAGTAGAATGCGGGTTGGACGAAGCTTGTGGGTTTGTGACCCGGCGGAGTGCGTCTGTTCCAGGACTTGGCTTGGTCGACTGCCCAGGAGAGCGCTCCTGCCATTTTGACTGCTCTCGGGATGGAATAACTTCTCCATTCTTCAAATTGTATAGGACATCATTTTCACTTTTTTCATTTTCACTGTGTTTCAAACTTGGAACTGGAGTAAATTCATAGGTATCGCCTACCACACTTGACTGGATAAGTAAGGGTGTGAGGCGTTATGATCATCACACGCTCTAAATCCATCTCTGTCTCTCCCCATCACTTTAAGTCCATAGTTTAAGGTAGACTCTAAAGCATCGCAGTCTCACTCTTTACCTCTGAGCCCCCTTCCCCCCTGGCTAAAACTGTAACCTTCACCTCTGCCAAACCTGGGAGGCCAGGCCCTCTCTGGATGGACCCTACTTGGGCTTGCACAGGACTCTCAGCAGCCTCATTACTTCAGTCATTTGGTCCGCAACCGTAGATATGGTATTGTGGTATTGTATTTTTACATTGCAGGCGATCTTCAGGTCTGTAGCGAAAGGTGCAGGTTGTCTTTACAGTGAGTAGGAGTGGAGGCATAGGCTGACTCTATAGTGTCATTTTCCTGCTCAGTTCTGTGACTGGGATGCGTTTGAGTGATTCAGCCAGGCAATTTGGATCCTAGTGCCGTTTCTCACTTGTGGAGGACAACACAGTCATCAACTGTGTTGATGTGGTTGTATTTATTTAACGCGCTTTGATCCAGAGTGGATTCTGACAGCTCTGCCATACTTGATTTTATCTGCACCTCTCTGTCAGTCTTGCCAAATAAATTTCTTGACTCAACACAACGTTCAGTTACAGGTTTGGGCAGGGCTTCGTGGCTCTTTTGTAAAGTGGCTAAAAGTGAGCTGAAGGCAAAATAGTGATTGTGGGCACTTTTTGCTCAGTCTGCTATCTGGAATATCACCTCAGGTTTCCTGGGTTCTTAAAGCCCAGCACAGCTCACCAGAACGCTATTCCAACTCTCCCTTCAAGCTGACTGTTGATTTTGACGGCACCAACAACAAACTCCATTGCTCAAGCAAAACAGACACAAAAGCATCCACCCTTTGCTCTTCGTGGTGTTGAGACGAGATGTTCTGCCGCAGGGCCTGCAAGTGAGAGAGCCAGCAGATAAAACGTGCAGCGATAATGAAGGCAGCAGTGGCCCAGGTCTGTGTGTTTATTTCTGGGGCTGAGGAGGGCGCACAGCCCCGCCGGCACACTGCTGCCGAAGCTGAGCCCCAGTGTAGATGGCGGCAGCGCAGTAGAGGATGCTCCGTTTGGAGGGATATTGATTTCCTCTGCGATCTGTGTGTATTTTTGGGAGGCCTGTGTGCCGGGATGGCCTCTGCCCCGTGACTCACTGATGGAGACTGCTGCTTGAGCGCCGGCCTCGGGCTCTGCCGGGCCTCCAAGGAATAGCACTGCCCCCCCCTCTCTGTGGGAAGGGGCAGAGGGTAGAGGGCACCAGCATGCTTAAGCAAATCTGCCGCTGTTGTTCTCCCTGCTCGCTGCATGCTCTCACCTTAGAAGCAGCGGCGCAGCTCGAGTCGGGGAGGGGGGATGGTGTGAATATGTAAAACAGAGAAAATGTGAATTCCCATGTACTTATTTGTTATTGGTTCTCTGTTTTCCCTCAAACCACAATCAACCATTTTGTACTTGGAAATCTGCCTGTGTGAAGCAGCGAGTGTTGCTGTATGTTCTCAGAGATGGTCAGGGCATTTACAAAGCACAGCTGCGATCTCGCATCCTTCTTGTTGTGTGATTGACTATCCTTCCAATAGCAAGTGAACATATGATTAGCGGAGCTGCTCGCTGTTCTCATGCAGCTGTCACTTCACGTTCTCGCTGCTTTTAGTGTTCGTAGCGAGGCTCTTCACTCGAGTCGTTTGCCAGGTTAACTTAGCGTTCTGTCAAGACGGAGAGATCTAGAAGTCATTTTGAATCTGCAATGTAAATGACGCTGGAAACTTTATTAATTGTGCGCCAACTTCTGTCGATGAGACTTTGGTGCCGGGGCTGGAGGCCTCGAGATGAGATGTTCATTTACTTCCATTTAACACCCCCCTCACCCCACCCCGCCCCACCTCCCTC
>OMOV01089964.1:4761-16876 GCA_900312565.1 Beryx splendens
ATGTTCCAAAAGTTTAAACAAAAAAGTTATTTTGGGACCGTCAAAATTTTTGAAAAGATTAATTCACAATCATAATAATTTTTTAAGGAAAAGCAATTTATTCTTTCCTTTCTAAAAGCTCTGTGGATGTTTTTTTTTTTTTTTTTTTTAATTATTCGTCTACATATTAATGTTATCAATAACACCTTTAAAATGTTAGCTACAGAGCTATCTGCTAGAGACACAGAAATGATTTTGGTACCCAAAAAGTCAGTGTAGTCCTTAACAGAGACCTTTTCCCCTTCCAAAATCAAGATGATGGAAAATAAACTAAAAACTCAAACATTCTTTTAACCTTGTACCTTCAAAAGACGTTTGAGTGAATTTAAACGTTCCTTTTTCCTTATTCAAAACATGGCATTCGGCCTGCATGTTCTCCTCTTGCTGGTTGCTGAGCCTTGGAGCTTGGGTATCATGCGGTTTGCCCAGTTGTTAACTCGCTCTTTATTTTATTTATTCACCCCTCCAAGCTTTTTGACTGGGCCGTTTCGATGTGAAGGTCGGGTAAAGAGGTTACCCCAAAGCCTGAAGTCTGGACAGCGGCTGCACGCACAGGAAAGAAGCAGTAGCGGCGGTACAGTTATAGGTTTAGTTCCAGGCAGGCTTGGGGAGTGTAGCTGTAAATGCTAGAGATTAACACACTCCTACACTGAGATGTTAATGGTCTACAGTTGTGGATCATAGAATTGCCACCAGTCATTAATGTAGTTATGGCAATTTTGGTAGGGATATAATGAGAGGCATTCGTTTCAGTCTAAAAGGAATAGTCTATTAAAAACAGAGCTCATAAATACTCCCATGTCCACACCTCTTGAAAAACACAGGCAGAGACTGACAGAAGATAATAAGCAGTAGTGGAGTTGGTTTAATAATGTGACCTCCCTCGCCTCTCTTTTTTCCACTAGCGCCATCCCAGTGGTCCAGAGCTGGGAGCCACAACCTGCTTATGATTCTAGGCTCATGGCTTCAGGTTGTAAAAGTCAGACAGCTCTTAAAATGCGGCGGAGGAATGCTCAGTCTGTCCAGAAACGATTAAAGCAGCCCTCATCATCTTGCTTGACCTGACATCTTCTTTGGAAAATGTGTGTGTTTTTGTGCGTGCATTTGTTGTGAATTTCCTCCACAGCATTCACTCGACGGCGTCGTCCCAAAGGCATACTGCATGCTGAGCTGAAAGCACTTGTGTCTCGGCCTTCAGTAGCCACTCTTGTTTATTGCTGAAACGACTGCTTTTTCACTGGCTTGTTAGACAGCAAGTTTATAATAAAATTCAAATTATGGTAAGGAAAATGTTTACAGAACATACTCAGGACTTCACAGCTTCTGACAGAGTCTATATTTATCCAGACTTCACCAAACATCTGGATCTGGTACAGGGGAGAGCAGTGGAGAGGCTTTTGGTTGTAAACTTACAGTAGGTGCTACTGTACAGCCCCCCCTTATTAGCCCTTGTCTTGTTCCTGGGCTAGGATTGAATTACTCGACCGCACAGTAAAAAGAGCAAAAGAAGTAATCGTCTAGAGTGTCTCTCTGGTCTGAAAATCCCCTGGCAGACGGCGGTCGGGTGGCAGACATGTCGACTTTGGCGCAGGACGGGATCGTCTGGAACGCAGGCGACATTCTTCCACAACAACAAAAACACACAAGACATGTGCCACAATGAAAATCACACTTTGCTCAACACCACTCATAATGACAGACCCCCACCCACAAGACAAGAGGATTATAGTGACAATTTGCTTCTCCACCATGGAATATATTAGTCACTTCAGAACCCGCTCCACCATCCTGCCATGCCCTCTTAGGTTCGTTGGATCTCAACCAACTCCAATTAAACACAGCAAGAAAATCTGAATTCAATTCGGATATCAGATTCAAGATGCTGCACAATATTGGAAAAAGTAATTTTGCTAACCTTGTAAATCTTTACTCATCTGCCTGGAGTTTCTGAAGTGGTACACTTGATTGCTACTGGCTTTTATTTACATCTATAAAGTTTCTAACGTGTCAATGAAAAGTGGGAAATGAGAGATCTGTGTGGCCTCAATCCGTCTGCCTGTCGCCTGGACGTTGACTGCCCTCTTAGAACATTTCCAGAAGAGCGCCACCTCAGAATCATCCCACATCTTCTTGTAGTTTGTACAGGATGGGGCAATTTAAACTGGAAGAGAGACACAAAGAAATTGAGATGTTGAGGTAATTTTGGAGTTGGTAGAAAAAGACTAGAGGAGAAAAGAGTAACAAAATGAGGTTAATTTTAAGCAGGTTTCGCACAAGCTCCTTGAAGTGCTTGAATTTTGAAGGGGGAAAATCAAGTACTGGAATACCTTGAAAATAGCCCCTTTTTTAACAAAGTGTTTAAAAAGACCTTGAAATTCAAATGAACCACTTAACACTGTCTTATATTTTTACTTAAGTAGTAAATAAGCAGCTGTGTGTCTGACTGTGGATGGCAACGGTGTCGAATGGATTTGTGGAGTTTGTTGGTTGCAGTGGTGGCTGTTAAGCAGTGAGCTCCGCTTGTTACTGAACCACAGCAGCAGCATGCAGCAGAGCGAGCAGCCGCCGGACTTCACATCTGTTGATCCCTACAGGACTCCACTCAGATCCGGACTGTCTAGAGAAGGTTTATGGTTTGTTTGCTGTTTGACAGGCAGATAGGAGGCTCGGTTATCTGTGAGTGTAGCGGTGCTGTAAGTAAACCGTCTGAACTCAGCGGAGTTTTCGCTGACGGAGCTGAAAGTCCAGTTTTCATGCGGTTTGTGGTCTCGGTTATCACTGACACTGCAAGAGGACATGAGTTTGAACCTCCAGACTAACTGACTAGATGTTGCAGATTTAGAAAGCTGCGTCGTGCTTTGCGCTCTATATTTTCCTGTTTTTTTGTCCTTAGTACTCGCTACTACGTTAACATACTGTTAAATTACAAAAATGAGATCTCTGCGTTTTACAAGCACTTACTCTTGGAACTATTTTGTCCTAAATGAGTAAAGCAGCATTGACAGAACTACAGCTGATAATCACTAGAGTGACAGTGTGACTGAGGGAGAAGACCCTGCTGTGTGTGTCACAATGACAGCTCGAGAAGCGCTCGTGGGGTTTTGAGCCTTCAGCGTTGTCTGTCAGATGATATTTGTGATACTTCTTCATTTTATTGATACTGGCCATAGTCTTCGGATAGTGTGCACAGAGCAAGTCCCATCTGTGATAGTCAACATTTCACTCCTGCCCGCTTCCAACAGTTTTGCTCCCGTCTCATCCCGCTCCGGTGAATCTCTCAATTTTGAGCTCTCAGTTTTGAGCTGGATGTGAGAACACACGCCCAGTGACCAGTCTGGCCTGTTTTGCTACATTTACCACCGCTAAACAATAATAAACATTGATCACATCATTTAATTATGTTTAATAAAAATTTATATTTGAAAATGAATCATTTGCTTTGAGTGAAGTCCTTGAAAATGAAAAAATAGTGCTTGAAAAAGTACTTTAAAGTCCTTGAATTTCATTTTGTAATGTCTGTATGAACCCTGTTTAAGTAAAAAAACAAAAAAGTTTTGCTACTCTATAGCTGATTGATATGACATGATAGTGATTCAACCTATAGCCAGTTCATGACACCAAGTGTCAGGTAGGTGTATCCTGGAAAAAAAAAAATTGGAAGAACTAGGTAGTTAGCATGAGCAGCGATAGCCACCGTGGCTGAACAGACAAAGAAAAGAGCGCCACCGACAGAAACTCAAACTGCATCAACAGTAAATCCAAGCTCCACCCACACTGTTTGATTGACAGGTGATCTCTGAGAAGTGCAATGCAGGAACACCACAGTAATGAGCGCTTAGCACCAATGATGGAGACACAATAATGAAAAATAAGTAAGGAACTTGCAGATTACCACTTTAACTATACCTCAAAAAGAAAAAAGTAATAGCACCATTTAAATTTGAGTTTAGTGGTAGCTGAACTACCAGCAGGTTACTGTGAAATAAAGATAAATCACAACTCTCTCTGAACCTCCACAAGCCCAAGAAGCAGTTATTGATTCCCACACAGTGCTGCGATCTCACTGACCTGATCCAGTGTGTTTCTAATGGCCCTTTTGGCCATCATGGCACAGCAGTGGCAATCTACCTTTTGTATTTTTGGAAGAGTTGATAGTTCACGGTTCCCCCCCTCAGGCTGCAAAGAGCTGCATTCGGACAATTGATTTGATTAGGTTGATGGCGTTACCATATGTGACTGAGCAATTTACAGTTCCAGTTGTTTTTTTTTCAAAGACTTAACTGTCCTTTTCCTTTGGAGCAAATGAGAGGGAGAGAGGATTCAGACGGACAAAAGCTCGGTAGTGACTAACCCTTATTCTGTAAGGCAGATGCCGGCAAGAAAAAAATACTCCGCTCTTTTTGTTTAACTGTATATGACATGTTTAAAGTATCAACTCCTTTAACCTAACTCCCTTGTTCATACCAATTGACTTGAGAGGAGAAGAAAATGCAATTTGGCCTTGGTCGTTTGCGTCTCTTTTTTCCTTATTTGGGAGTATCTATGGAAACAGGCTTTGTTGATGGGGCGTGTTGACAGGCGGCCTCCTGTGCCAAAAAGAGAGAAATCCCCAGAACTCCTCATGAGGGCAATGCATGGAGGAAAATCCTGTAAAATTTACTTACGCAGTAGAGAATGAAGGCTCTGTCGCTGCATAAACGTCTGATCCTATCTTCCTCGGGATAAGAGCCGGTGTCATTTTGCACCGTGCACAAAAATGCAATGCAAATTCCACTGTGTTGTGTCTTTATGGATTCATTTGTGCATGCATGTTGTGTTCTCAGGTGTCGAAGGCTAGTAAGGCATAGATGTTTCATTCCGTTATCAGTTGGAGTGCTGTATTCCTGACAAAAACGGGTGCCTTACTTGAATTTAGTGTTCTAGTGATTGAAAAGCAGGCCTGTAATTTGTTGCAGGCATTTTGTTCTATCCAGAAGGGATTCCAACCAGTGGGTGTAGGATGTGCTGATTTCCGTTTGCCAGGAGCAACAGCCAGTTAGCGGCAGTTAGATGACTGAGCAGAAATGGACACCAGTCACCACACAGGGAGGCCGAGGGATCTCAGTGATGCCAATGCCACATTTACATTATAATACCTGCAGTAAAAGCAATCACGGTTCTGCAAAAAGAGGTATTTTGATAACATTACCGGCTGGCTGCAGGTAGCAGCAGATCACAGGTGGGTGTTTATCCAGAGCTAACAGAGTCCCGAGCCTCCAGGCCTGGAGCTGGGCTCTCTGAGCGCACAGAGAAAAATTTTGACTTCCACTCAGGAAATAATTAGTCTCATTTCCTTCTTTATTGGCGGGCTTGATCTGCCAAGACGGTAATGGAAGTTCTGTGTCAGTTTTTCTCCAAAAATGGATGCCGTGAAGAAAAGAGCTTAGTGAGGATTTACTGATGCACTGTCCTCCCTTTTTTTCCTCCCTCTCTCTGAGGAGCGAAGCCAGAAGATCTACTGGAGAGGCAACACGAAAGTACAGCCTCGACCCCTGTAACTGATTATTGCTGCTCACTCTTCACTGCTGTTGTAGTTAGTTATCAACCTTTTTGGCTTGTGACCCCCTAAAATGAAGCAATGCCTCCTCACAATTCCCATCACAAACGTGTTCTCAGTTCAACCAAAAAATGATTTCCCCTTTTCAGGTTGATTCATTATCAGGAGGCCTAGAGGCTGAAAACTATTCAGTGCTTCACAAGAAAAAAAAAAAGCAAAAATTAGAGAAAGATTTGACAAAATAGAAATAATACATTTGTGTCATAGAAATATGATTTTTTCCCCTATCCCATAAATCATCTTGCAACCCTCCAAAATGATCTTGTGACCCCCTAGTGGGTCCCAACCCCCGGGTTGGGAACCACTGTTGTATGTTGTATATCAATAACAATCATACATAGTCAAATATTGGCAAGAAATGATTCATGAAAATATCTTTCATTTGTATGCCACATAATTAGCGCACAGCAAATATGATTAAATGTCTAAATTTCCTTGATAGCTGAGCATTCCTGTGACCTACAACTAATTCCACAGTGTGTTGAGATGCGCAGGTCAAGCAGGATAAGTGTTTGGAAAAGTACAGTGAGGTTCCCAACAGTCCGAGATACGTACTGTCAGTACATATTGGAATGGTTTTGCATTTAATTCAAGCATTTTTACTGTATCTTTTACTGTACCATGACAGTGTTGTATGTCATTTCCTGTCTTTAAGTGTAACTGTGATAGGGTAAGTATGAGGTAGAATGGGAATAACACAGCTTTAGGGTGTATTATAAATTTGGCGGTGCAGGCAGGACAGGAAATATGGTAGGGTGTGTGTGTGTTTGTTTGCAGCGTGGGCATGTAGGCAGAGTTTGGTTGCTGCAAGTCCTTAACTACTCAGATTTATGCATGTTCGTTGTATTTGCCGCGTGCTGCACTTGCATAAAACAATAAATACAGCACTTTGCAGTGCTGTCTCTGCCGTCCGGGAGCCTAATTATTTATCACTGTTTCTTGTCTCAGCGTGTTGTAACCAGCAACCGGCTCTGTTTTCTTTTTGCCGTGTTTGCGTATGCCCTGAAAAACACCAGCGCCCCAGTCTGCGTCCTCGTCTGAACCGAGCAGTGCCGGGCTAGCAGGGGCAATGGCCAACATCCTGACTGGACTGCCGGCTCATATAGAACAGGCTTCATTCCACTGCCCCTACTCTGCCCGCTGTCTCCCCCTCCAAAAAAAACGTGGTGTGAATATTAGTTGGGGGCATCTCCAAGCATCAGCAGGACATGGGGGAAAAAGAAAGAAGAACAATGAAAACAGTGGCCCAAAAGAAAACTGGAAAACAGAAGAGATAGCAGAAGAGGAAAAACAGAAGACCGGAAAAAAACACATATATCAAGGCAAAAACTACAACTCACAAAAGAATTCAAAATGCATGAACTTGCTGTGTTCCATACTGAGATATCACTATTTTTAGTCCCTTCTGATTCCTTTGGACATGCAGATATTATTTTCCCTGATGTTTCCTACTGTAAATTTGCCCGAGTCACATATTGCACAGACTCAAGGTATTTATTATAATGGGGAGGAGTGATTTACAAAGGTCCCTGATAGTTTCCTAATTTGATTTTCAGCAGAAAAATTCCAACACTTTTCCCATGTGTATCAATTTACTTGTCATGATGGTACATCTATCAAACGGCTGCAATAGGTTGGCTGTAGCGGCTGGACCTTTGCATTCAGCTGAATGGAAAATGGCATTTGAAAGAGGTTTGAAATCACATTAGGATTCTTATTCAACCCAACCTGGGTCTTTGCTATGTCGCTTAGCGCTTCGTGTGAATTTGCTTACTGGGTTAATGATAGGGCTTTCATACTTAAATGACACATCAAACTGTACTAGTTCAATTATTTCAATTATTTTTTTATTTTATTTTCTGTTTTTGGAGATTTGAAGTGTTTGGCATATGTAGATTTGGTGTTTATCTTCAATAATGCCGTATAGGTCAGTGCTATTTGGAGAAAATGAAGCGAAGGTCGTAGTAGGGCCATCCTTGTTATAATGGCAATACCATTCCGTGTGCGGTGTAATAGATACGCAAGTGCCGTAACGCACTTCCTTGTTGTGACTCTGTGGTTGTAAATTGTTTTAAAATGTCTTGAGGAAGGGGAGTGAAAGTACTGAAAACCTTTCGGGGGAGGAAAGAAGGGAAGGAAGCTTGTTCAGCATTTCTCCATATGTCCCCCGGACATGCGAGAACCCAAACATATTACTGCGAGTTATTAGGTAAAGAGAGGAGGGCAATGACATTTCAAACAGATTTAATGTTTAGGCAAGGCCACACGGTTCAATAGGGATTCAATAACTTGCACAAGTGTCCTGCGTACTTATTTAAGTTTCCTGCTCATGCCCATGTCCAAATGATACATGCTGTAAAAACTTAAAGGTGAAATAAGTAAGATTATTTCTGTCCCATCGCACCAAATGAACATCTGCAAGGGTTGATAGGGTTGTTGATCAATACCAGAGTGCCAGAGACTTGTGAAGGAAGAGATAAGTTCTATCAATGTTGTTGAAATTGCCACTGGTCGCCTATAGAGGTCAGTAGTGGTTACAGATTACTTAATGTCCCTTTAGTTACGCTAGCAAAGATGAATCTACCTTTTCTCAGATGTGATTACATACTGTACAATAGTACAGTGTTAATCCTATTATGAAAATAATAACTAAAATGCTTGTTGATGAAATTGCTAAAAGCCTATGATGAGTTAATGTCAGAGTTAAGTCTGCTCCATGACGATATTTGAAATAATTTGAATTCATTGTAGTATTGATGAAAATCTGACAAAAGTTGGAAACAGAAAAATAATATGTTTAAATGCTGCAAATGCAATCTACACAAAAACATCAGATTTTTGTCAACTATATGTAATTAGTATGTTGACTGAAACCATTTTAGTTAATAATGGACCAAATTTAAGCAATATGCCATGACTGACATCTGACTAAATTTAAAGGCTATGTTCCTCATGAGACTAAGACCAAATGTAAAAATGCTGAGAAAATTAACACTGCAGGGGTATAAAGCTATAAACTAATAGACACCTCATACAGAAACGTGGACAGTTAGTCTCTGCTTGGCTCCTGTGGCCCTAGAACGCCTTGAAATACTTTACCTGTTACTGTCCAAGTAGCTGTAATGAGAATTCACTGAATCCTTCATGTGATAACCTGGTAATCCTTTCCTCCCTGGGGCTTGAGGATCAAGCTGGAGAATCCATCCTCCCAGCAGCTGTGCAGGGAAGCCTACAGTGGATTTATCATTTATTTTCATATCGGCAAACTGTGGGCCTGTCCCGCGGGTCCAGCCGACGGCCCCCGCGAGAATAAACTTAAAGTGCCGATCTCTGGTTTTACTCACGATCGGTCAGATGGAAAGATGCTTCCATTACCCACGGGCTAATGCAGATGTGAAGCTCGGCTGCAGTATTGATTACAGCCTCCATCTGTTGTGCGTTTTCTCAGCAATTTTTTTTCTATTGTGAATTACTCCCTTTGTTGTGTGTTATTTTTCCCATCCATGCTCATGCTATTTCCATGAGTCACTCAAACTGCTCGCTGCGATCCAGGCCCAAAGTATTATTACAGACAGACTCGATGTTTATGGATTTCTCATCAATAAATGGTCTATTGTCTCTAGACACCACAGGATTCACTGTGGGCCCTAGATAATTTACTTTTAAACAGGAACATTACAATAACTGTTGGTGCGTGGTGGTATCTTTTCCTCAAAAATATTATTTTCACAGTCAAATTCAAGGGGTGGCGTGGCCACTTTTTACCTCATACCCCGTATAACACCCTTAACAGTAACGGACTGTGAATTAATTCATGTTACGACTTTTTAATCTCTGATGATTTTGGCTAAACCCTAACCTTAAACATCTCATCATGTGAGGCATAGTGGTGATTGATTGCGCACTAAAGAATGTTTCATTTGAAAAAAACTGAAGAGAAGAGAATTTATTTGGGGTTATTTTGAATCTAGGAGAAAGACAAAGACAGAAGGATTCATTTATCCTGGCAGTTAAGACGGTGGCAGTGTTTATCTTATACAGCGTCAGATCTAAAGAGAGGAATATGTCAGTTCACGCATTCTGTGGTCAGCCAGGTATTCTTGATGACCATAGCCTGTGGAGCGACTGGGATCAGAGTTAGGAGTGTCAGACAATGGTACTGGGTGGGTCGGCGGGTGGATCTGCCGGGGTTTCCAGGGCTCCGGAGTCACGCCAGCCAATAAAAAACCCCAAAGGGTTCGGGGCGCTGCGTCTGCTTTAAGTTTTAGCAAAGCATTTTCTCATAATTACGTCGTCTCGCCATGAAAGTGTGGGGGGTGTTGGGGAGTAATTGGGGTAGGTGGGTGGGCATCTTCCAGAGCATGGTATGAAATTGGCGTTACAGCCTTGCGAAACAGCCTGAAATGGGTGATTGTCCTACTAAGGTGGGGGCTTTGGCTTTCTCAGCTAGATCCATCCAATAAATGTTGTAGTTGCAGTGGACCTTGTGTCTTTGGCAGTGTCTCTGAGGGTTTTGGGTGACTTTTGGTGATGGCATTTGCTCAAGCTGGGATTCAAAGCCACTTTTCCTTTTTCTTTTTAAACAGAGACATGCTAAAAATAAAAAAGGGGGCTTTTAAAGAGTGTGGCTTTTAATGGCAGCATGTAAAAATCTGCTATGTGTTAACAGCCTCACTGAGGCAAACCAAAAGACATGCCATAGCAGCCTCAAAACAAATTGGGATGGCAAATAAAGGAGCATAAGCCTTTGGGATGGAGGCTTTATGAAGTAGGTGGCTTTCTTTGTTGTGTTTGATCAGGAGAGTGAAGGCAGCAGTGACGCTGGAGAGATTCCACAAACTCCCATGGTGAAATATTATGTACAGCAAGGACCTGATGCTGCTGTTCCCAAACACTCAAGAGACACTTGCTTTTTAACATCTCCATAAAGATGCACCTTTACAAAGACATTTACCACCAAAAAAAAAGAAAAAAAGTAGCCATTGTTCCAATACTTTCCCCATGACAATGCCCTTATACTGTACTATCAAAACCAGTTTTTCTCCTGGATTACTTTTGCAGCAGTGGAGGGTTGAAGTAATTGTGTGACCTTGGTTTGCTCCCATTTTTTCCAGTATCCAGTGTATATATTACTGGGACGCTTATTTCATGACATATGAACTAATTGTAATTTTTTGTTTTGAATGAACAAAAACATGGTAACATTTTATCATCTTTATGTTTTCCTAGCTCTAGGGAAAACTTCTCAGTGGTGGAAATCTGCCACTGCGTAATGAATCAGACGTTTTTCAGCGAGCTCACTTTTTTAAAAGTTCAACGTGAATGCCGAGGGCTTTAGGAACGCTTTGACAAACAAAAGTACGAATACGAATTACGGCAGGAGAGAGAGGATGGAAGTTGGAGGCGGGGAGCTGGATGAAGAAGATGCAGGCAGGCAGGAAAACAGCCTTGCCAGGTTCTGAGACAATCAAGGAAGGTGAGGCACATAAAGCTGGATCAAAGCAGAGCCATCTGGCACATTAACAGGGATGTTGACATGTTTGGCAGACATGTGTAATTGGCAGTGTGGAGGTCCCTCATATTATACCCCCTCTCATTTTTCTCGCTGGGCTTGATAGTTAAATGTGTACTGCTTGTGCTTAATGGCGCAGTGTGGGTCAGACAATGAACTCACGCAACTGCCTGAAGAAATAAATCAGCGGATCTATTTTTTGTTTCTTTCGAGTGCTATAGTTTGTCGAACCCAAGCCCCAATAAGTCTGCCCAAATTTTATGTTGAAGAAGGGAACATCATGTGAGCGAACAATAAACTTCAACGGAACATAGCGCTACATGTGATGGTGTGACGCCAAATGTGTTCAACATATTTAGCTGAAAATCCGAAGATATTCTAACAGTCTCATAGAATGTTGTGAAATGAGCACGAGCACTGAAATGCAAAATACATGTTGTGGACGCAAATAATTGTGTCCTGTAGCATGTGTTGGACACCATTTTCACTTGTTCGTCATGTGAAAAGGTTAGCTAACAGTCACATTTAGGTAAGTTAAAGAGTACCTGAACCCCAAACTCAAATCTGTGGTGAAGCCTGACACCTAATGGTGAAAAGTAGGGTACTGAGCTGTCCATCTGCTATTGGCTGGTCTTTGGTGGCAGGTGATGCCACCACCACCTACTCTATGAAAGGTGACTCTTCTTTAAAAAAAAAAAATTATAGGCATTTTATGCTTTATTAGACAGAGATAGTGAGAGAGAGAGACAGAAATGGGAGAGAGAGAGGAGAGGACCTGCAGTAAATGACCGTGGGCCGGATTCAAACCCGAGTCGCTGCGGGGACTAGTACACGGTCTACGTGGTGAGCCACCAGGGCGCCCCGGAAGGTGACTCTTTAAACAACTTTGTTAAAGCTAGGGTTAAGCTTTTGTCCATGGTTAAATAAGAAGAACTTTCTCTGAAAATTAAAACTTCACTACCAGTAGA
>OMOV01089985.1:0-12420 GCA_900312565.1 Beryx splendens
GAGGGTCGCGCGAAGATGCCCTGGAGGGGCTGGCACTCGAAGTAGCGTACGCCGCCCACCGAACCGTCGTTTTTGCCAACTGGGTCGTTCAGTACCACCCCGGCCCACTGTCCCGGGGCAAACTGGGTCTCCCCCAGGTAGGCGATGACTCCCGGCTTCACCCCATTGACCCAGACCTGTTCGCCCACCGTGTAATCCCCCAAAACGTCATCGCCCACTTCAGAGAGTTTAGTTGGTGTGGTGGGCTTGAGTGGAGCGTCTGGAAAAAAAGTGCAGAAACAGGTCAAATGTTGTAATTACTTCCAACTGACTGTACATTGTTTGCCGTGGTTGTAAAGATGTAATTGGAACATAAGCAGCTGCACAAAAGTAACAAAAAACAAGTCTGTAAGTGAAATAAGAGCGCTGATCAATATGTCATCATGTCATGCAGGTTAGCCTCCAGTACGGCCATGCAAGAAACATGAACACTACCACTGAAATAAAACACATACAGTACATGGAAATTAAATCAATACCATCATGATTGCAATCACATTCCCTCAGCTGAACCCTTCCTCATGGGAGGGTCAAGCTGTTTACACTGCTTACACTGTGAAAGCATCCTCATTCGCAGTCTGGCAGAATCGCCCTTGAAGCTATTCATCCGATTTGACCATGTCATGCCGGTGAAAAAAATCTGCTTGTGCAGCAGCATCCAGCGCACAACAGTGCAGTTTGTGCGAGATTAGGCGTTACCCTAATTCCTCATGAAAAGTGGGTCAGAGAGAATGTATCTGTGATGTGCCGGTGATTAACCCGCCGATGCGGACCTGTGACAGTGCCCGGTTTTGACAAATAGATGAACTGGATTTCTGTTTGTTCCACAGCAGCTGTAAACTGAGCGGGGCGCCATTAGCACGCGGTCTGCTGCACTGCACTGCCAGTAAAAGTGTGCGGTGTGAGGTGTGTGTGTGTGTGTGTATGTGTGTAATATGCGTGCAGGCATGGTTGGTGCCAGGACTGTCTCCCTGACACCCTGAGAGTGGGCCTGGGGCTTTTTTGTGAGAACCAATGGCTGTGCTTTATGCCCCAATTGCTCCCATATGCTGTGATGTAGGACTCGGTCAACGTGAATGCAAATGTGTACAACTTCAAAAGCTTTGTACGCTTGATGATGCAGTTTGTAAGGGTGTAGGAATGTGCTGCCTCCAGCAGATGTTTGTTTTTAGGAATTTTGTTGCCAACATTGTTGCTAGTCACCTACTGGTCATCATCTGAGTTGTTGCTTTACTGCATTTAGGCATTGGCTCAGTTACATTTTACACCAAAATTTCAAGCTGACCATAATTTATCAACAAAAGCCATGTGGAAGCTGTCATGTCCTTCACTGATCAGGGGACTTACTTCCAGGGCAAAACCAACATAGAGCATCAGCATCACCCATAATTCATGTTGTGTTTAATCTGTAATGCACTCCAAACAAAGCTTGAGGGTCGGTCTGGGAATGTACCAAGAAACCTCCCTCTCAACGATGTCTCCGTCCAACCTTTTTGGTCCAGAATTGAGTGCGGTTTGTGTGTTTTCACATGGAAAATGAACCTAACTAAGAGAAAAGCGGCTCCAGGGTTCAAAATAATGGTTCTAAATGAACCAGGTGTGGAAACGCCCTTAGACACTAGATTTTCTGTCCTGTAGCGGGGAAAAGCAGTTTTATGATGAAAGACTTTATACAGAAGTGCCTGATGACCCTTGACTAAGATATATTTCAATACAGAGGTGACAATAAAAAAAAAAGAAAGAGATTTTATCTGTTTGATCACATTGTCAAACAGATCTCATCACCATACTAACTTATTACCATCACAGTAATCATTGTCTTCCTGTTTTGTGGAACATGACCTCCTATGTTTTATTTTTTTTACATTTGTGTTCCTTGTTGTCATCTTTGTTTAAATAAACAAAATGACAGGAATCATGTGCACGATGCTACATGCTTTTGTGCTGGCACAAGTTTGTGCACATTCATGTGTTCATGTGTTTCAGTGTGTTTGTGGCTGTTGCACATGATGTCAGCGGACTGTGCCCAACACCACGAGTCCACGCAAACCTTAATGATAATGAACTAGTAATCTTGTAGTAAATTTTAGAATGATGCTGCAAATATATACAAAACTGTGGGTCTCTACAGGAATATCATAATATGGTGATACCACAGGAGATAAAAAAACATAAAGTATAAAAAGGTTACTCACTAATTACACACTACATACACACTTTAATCCCTATAGGAAGATTATATGAGTAATGATTTTAGTGTAACCGGTTTAGTAACCATGTGATTTTTGTTAGGGGAACACTGGAGCCACCAATGCAAAATCTGACCCCGGCCAGCAGGCCCAGTGTACTGGTTAAAGACTTGAGCTAACCCATGATCTGCGTTGCTCGGGCAACAGAAGAGTGAGGGTAAAAGGATCCTTGGCAGAAGGAGGAAGACTGGAAACACAGCCCTTACTTTCACTATTGTGCCTGGCCACCTCCCACCACCATCTGAATCCCACTATTCATCAGCTCCGCACAATGAAACCTCCACAGCTCCTCGCTGCCCCCCCCCCTCGTTATCTCCCCCCATCTCTCCCTACTTTGGTTACACACCTCTTTCTTGTCTTTTATACTCTGTCCTCGTTAGCTCTGGTTATTCATGTTCATCTCTTTTTCCATGATGAATATCCTCTTCTCTGCCTGACGTGGTCACTTTGTTTTAAATGGGGCTTATCGGTTTGTCATGGCCGATAATGTGTTTTGGTCTTCGGGCAGTGGTTGTGTGTAGCCAGCGGTGGCAGCTGTGCAGGGCTGACTAACACTGACTCAGCCTGAAAGGGATTAGTGTTTTGGACTTCCGATAAATTTGTTGTTTTTCGATTGTACTATGTTTCAAGGTGATATCATATCATACGTATAGGGTTTACACTAAAGGATATCCTTGTAAGCTACTCCGATCTCACAGTGATGGCCTAGATTTGAGCAAGTAAAGAAGTGAATGGGTGCCAGCTTTTGTTAAATGGGGTAAAAATCAGTACATTTAAGCTATTTTCTGTCAGCGGAAAAATGTCAAAGTACTAAACTGCAAACTGCAAATAAACAATTTATTGTTGAGGGGTCTAACATTCAGTAAACCAATTTTGACATGAGTGACTATGGACATCACTGTTGGGTTAATGCTGTTTAAAGGTACGACAACTAGGGTACATACAAAGGTTTGAAAACGTCTTCACCAATTAAGAAAGTTATTTGAACTGGCAGGGGTTACGCAATTTGAGTGTGCACTGCTATCCTGTCACAATTTTTGGATGTTGTCAGTGAGCATTTGAGAGCCTGTCTTTCTGGGGTGGAGGCCATCTTGCAAAAAAAAGACTGGGCACTCCCAAAATAGGTCAGTTATTGATATATGGAATTCCAATGGTGCAGCGGTCGTCCAGCAGTCGTGCTATGGAGAGAACAGGCAAGACCATCTCCCAAAATCCTGTCCACCAGTGGGAAGGGGGCCTACTATCACCATACTCTTCCCTGTATCTAATAATAGGTTGAGGAGAAATTTGAAGTCCACCTTCATAACTTCAGACTGTTGTGCTTCAATGTCATTGTACCCTTTGGGGGTAGTGACTTTGTTGTCTCAGGTGCATACCACGTACCCTTGATGTCCTGGGTTTGATTCCAGCCTGGGACCTTTGTCAACTTTGCCATCTTCCTCTCTCACCTTTCCTGTCTCTCTCCAACTATCCAATAAAGCAGAAATGCCCAAAAAATGAAAACATGAACTAATTGTTCCCTTCCAACAGCTGGTGAGGATTGATGGAAATATGGCATGCAGGAAGCAGTAAATGCTGGAGTGACCAACAGATGCAGAGAGTTAAATGTCTCCAACAAGGTGCTGAGGGCACAGGAGACAGCGGGATACCTCCGACAAGAGGGTGCATCACCCCATCAAGACGCTGAAGCTGTAAATTTTCATAGCCATCCAAAGGGGCCAGAAGAAGAGTAAGGCGCTTTGATCCATTCCCTCCTTGACTACCGTATCCTCAAGGGGCTGAACCTGCTCCTTAAATTTACTGGGAGTAAAGTACATTGTGCCAGTTTCCGACACAGTGGCCCTTTACCCCACACAACCACCACAGTCCAACAAATAGGGGGTCAAGATCTGGAGTAGGCGGCCTGGTTGGTGTCAAGACTATCCAGGGCAGGAAAACACTCCCTCTGACCACCCAGTGAAGCATCAGTACTGTCCCATAGGATGGTGACTGCTTTAGGCCGTGCTTAGATAGGACACTTTACTCTCCTGCTCAGATGGAAAGCGCAGATGTGAGGTTCACTTGTATCAGAGCAAGAGCTCAAAGGGCACAAGAAGCGTGACATCACTCTTGTAGTTATGGAACACAAAGTTGTTGAAAATAATCATGGACAAGAGAAAGTTAGTCCCATTTCAAAACAGAGGATATGGCTACATGACATATTCCTAGGGAGAACAGTTCCGTCATCTTGTCTTAGAGCTCCACCTAGATAGCGGCCATTTCAAGGGCTGTTTTCACATAGTTTGGAGGAGACACACACCTGCTGTGACCACACCTTTAAAAATGACTTGGGAAAAAAGGCACAGGTGCCTTCAAAAAAGCATCCCATGTGATCACAGCCTTAGGCTGCGGCCACACTGATCCGTTGTGTCTGTCTGTCTGCGTTCATTTCAGTTCCTTTTCAATGATAGCTGTATGTTGTCCGGACAGGACTGATGACGTGTCCGTCTCCGTCAGATTCCCATCCGTTTTGACCGACCGAAAGTTCAACCCAGTTTAACTTTTACTGGAAGGACATATTTGTCATCATCTGTTTAGCCAATCAGAGGTGTTTCTATGTTTGTTAGGGGTAGGGTTAGCACCAAACACAGAGACAACAGTATGACCAAAATAAAGATAAAACTGAGAAAGCCTGGTATAACGCTGAGATGACTGTAGATTTTCCAGGTCAGTTTCTTATTTAATTTATACTGTTTCTTCTTTTTCCTATGAAGTAGCACCATTATGAGCAAAGCTTTACTTTCCCATACTTCTGCCTCGCCCATCATGTTGACGTTCCAAAACAAACCATCAGACAGTAATCTATCCGTGAATAATTCTGTCCGTTCTCTGATGGATCAGTGCGGCCACTGCACTGCTGCAGCCCTTGATAGTATCAGGCTCAGTGGTGGCCAGACTCGTCCGCAAGACAGCCAAACTGGAGCTCAGCTACAAGATTTGTGAACTGCAGATTGACGATACGCCGCATACTGCAAGATTTGCATTGAATAGAGGTTATTTTCCCTAGTAAGTGGGTGCTGGAGCACTTCTCTGTGAGCATTTCTCTGTGGATAATAGGAGTGTGGAAAGTTTCCTTCCAACGGCGCTGTGAGAGCAGCACTGAAGCCATTATTACGGGATTGTTTATCTTTTATTTTTCTTGTCAGGTCACCCAAGTAGAGAACCATGATGTCAGCAAAACTGTTTAGGCCATGCAAAGTCTGCTTGATCACTCAAGTGGTAAAAACCACTAAAAGTCACTGATTTGATGAGCGCTAGTCATTTAGCAACAGCTATCCTAGCAGCTGACTAGCCCAGGACGGCAGGCTTTAGTCCAGCAGGCAACATTAAAGGATTAATTATTTGGAGCTGGTAATGGACAAGTTCAGGATGATTTCCAAACACTTACACTTTGAGCTGTTTCGCTCTTCCAACAGAGAGAAAGAAATGTTCTGTATGGCCAAACAAAGGCTTGGAGGGATGAATGTAAGCAATTTTGCTCACTATCTCTCAAAGTGATTAATAGCTTTAACAAAATGAGGAAATAATAAGCTTATGGAAGTTTAAAAATCATTATGTTAGCATTATACATGCTTTTCAATAAACTCTCTCAGCAGATCTTTCACAGAAAAAACAGGCAGCGCCCATCTTGTCAAACACCATTACAGATTTAATTTGCTTCTACTTATTACTGTAGTAGATTCTTGCTAGTTAGAGCGGCAATGGAGCTGAGAATATGAGGAAGTTTGGACTGTTTTGCAAGGGGACATGGCAAAAACATGGATCTACGTATATCATAGCTGTGAATGGTATGACCTGTTATTCACTCTCATTGTTATTATTATTGTTATTATGCGTCCTCTTTAAGGGTCCTACCCATCTAAGAACTTAAAATGTCTTTTCTTTAACATTCACAACATGTAACAGGATTTTTCCTGTGCAGACCTGGACAAAGATATATTTGAATACACTACAGTATATTCTTCCAACACCCTGAGAATTCACTGTCAAGCATGAGCTTGAAGTGTTCACACTTTGATTCAATCGTTATATTGCTTAGATGAGCTCCTGTGATAGTCAAAAATAGGAGAGCCATTATAATGTAACTTTGTAATGTTCAGCAAATGAAGTACTTCCTGTGTTGGAACGGCTCGTCTAGTATGAGTACTACTCTGTTTTTCCTTCCCCCCCTCTGATGGCATTCCACAGTAAACATGAACCATGACACAGTTCTAGCTGCCTCTGATAAAAGACCTCCAACACTGACTAATGCTGATGACAAAAGCATACTATCACCCAAACGAGGCTGGCTATGCTTCTTTTAACTTCAGTTCAGCTGGGAGTGGAGCTGTAATTTAGCAGAAACAGAACTAACTTGCCGGTCTGAAGCCCAGGGGATGGGACTGCCATGTGATCCAAAACTGGGAAAGATAAACAGTGTGGCTACGTTTAAAGGCGAGAGCAGCTGTGATTACTTTTTAGCTTCCGTCCTTTTTTCAGACAGGGTTCGTTCAGTGTCCATTTTTCAGAAATTCAGTTGCTTTTGGTTTCAGCCAGACTTTTAGTAATTGCATAATCACAGCTGTGCAGAATATTCCTGAAATAGGCATTTTATGCGTCCTTTGACTGAATTACTAAAACTGAAAATAACCCTTGAACATTTTGTTAGTTCAGGCAGAAATGACAGCTTACGCTCAGCTTTCCATCTGTTCATTTCGGTTTACTATTAGATGTTTTTTCCAGCCCTACTTTAGCTTGAACTTTGTTTTACCTAACTGTAATTGTTGTTTCCCAGCAATGCAGTAATGCTTTGCACTACTTATTGTATGTTATTTGAGAAAAATGGTCACAGACTGGGGCGTACTAAGGCAGTAAAATATGTTTCCTTAAAAAGACCATATGAAGATATCCTCAGACAGTTAAAAGGTCACTTTTTAAAAGTAGTACTTATATATAAAAGAGAGAGAATATTAAAAATGTGATGTTTTGGCCAAGTTAGATGAAGTCTGAGGAAAACTTCCTTGGCTGAAATGCCATGTTTTTAATATTCTCTAGCTAAATAAACAAAGTTTTAATGGAGAGAACGCGGCACCCATCCATTTTGTACTTAGCAAGCAAACAAACAAGCAAAGAACACGCAAGTCTGAAAACTGTGTGCATGTATTCTAATATATCTGTGTTCCAGTCAGTTATAAATGCAAATAAACGGTCTTAGTCATTTCCGGTGATGACAGGAAATGACTGAGACACAGAGATCCCTTTTCTTTCCCACAGGGTTGGGAGAGGGGGAGTAACTTACTGTCTTTGGGGATAACAGGGCTGGAAGTTCCCCCCGCCGAGGTCCTTCCCACTGGGCTGGAATGCTTGGGCCCCCGGCCAGGGATTTTCAGTCCACTGGACTTGAGCATATTCATTCTACAGTAGCAGGGAGACGGCCAGGAGCTGAGTGCTTCTCCCCGGGTGTCGAAGGCTTGTGGATCAGGCACTAGATGTGGGAATGGCGGCTCTCTCTCTCCATGTTCAGCTGTTGGGATGAGCGCGGAGAGATGGGGGAACAGTTAAGCTTTAGCATGACCTATAGAATGAGAGGTGATTTAGGGGATGCCTGCTAGAAACAGCTGGATCTAGGACAGTTCAATTCACTCAACCCTAAACTATGGCAAAGTCCCTGCACCTAATGTCATTTGCAACCAAAACTTCCAAACGTCTTAAAAATAGACAACATTTCTGGGGACAAGTGGAGCAACGACTGATGAAAGGCAAGATATTATTATGTGGTCAATGTGAAAAATGATCTGGGTTCCTACACAATTCAATTTCAAAATCTCACACTTTTTTCAAGCCTTAATTTCGTGACTTCATTGGAAGATTTTGGTGTTTGTTATGATTTACACAGATAGTAGCTATAGATGATTATTTTTCACAGTTAATCACAATTATCAAAACACATGAGATGACAGGGTTGTAAGACCACAGAAAATGTGTCAGCACATGTATATCGGGACAGTGCAACAACATTTCCCCACGCTTTTCCAAACTTTTTGTGCAATTTGCAAGCTTATCAATACCTGAAAACATCCAAATTCTTTCCCAGACTTTCCAGACTTGTGTAGGGACCCTGCATTATTAGACGTAGCTCACCAAACTATCAGCTTAGCGTGAACAATGGTCATGGATGCTCCCAATTTTTTTTGCTTGATCTTTGCTCTCCAGTATCAGTATAATGATAAAAACTACAAGATCATATTCTGACTACCTAATTGACACCCATGATCTAGGAGACAACAGAGCACCATTAACAGAGTCAACACTTTAAATATACAGTATTAGCTTTGACTTCCAGTTACAAACTCATTTGTTGGCGTTGGCTGTTCATTACAGCAGCCTGAAGGCAGAAGCAAGCTTGTGAGCGGATCTGCAGGTCTGAATACCCAAACCACGGCTTGTGGTGGGGTCAAGTGAATGAGAAGCACTTTTCCCACACTATACATAGTGCCCATGAGCAGGGCGCTGAACCCTCAACCACCTTCCATGGAGCCTCTCATTAGTCAGCACTTAGACTGTGGTAGCATTAGGCAGCTCCTAGACACCAAAGGTGACCGTGTTGTTTTTGATTTAGTTCTGTTTTCACTATATAATTTTTTTATTCAATAAAAATTACATTTCCATTGTAATTTTTACATGTATTATTATTATTAGTAGTAGTAGTAGTAGTAGTAGTAGTATTATATTTGTCAAAATAAGCTAAATGATGATGATGATGATTATTCCTCAAAGCCATTGCTTCATATATTCCTTCTTGGTCAATTTGCCTATTTAAATAGATTAAGTGTATGACTGAGACCTAATGTAGGCCGATGCCCAAGTGGAGCATGGCCTACAAATCACGGCCCAAAGGCCATTAATATATCATGTTATACTGATGTTGTACAATATACAACACATGTCTGATTAAGGATTTCAGACTAGACAGAGTATAAGGAGAGAATGCAACCAGAGCAGCCTCATGGACAGCTGTGAGTCATTTTCCACATTATCGACCAACATTCAGGTGATGGATAAGGGGGGATTTTCCATTTTGGAGCTATCACTACCTATCACAACCTATTGAGCAGGATCGAAATCCTCTTACAACTGATGTTTAAAAAAAATAGGGCCATGGAGTGCCGATTGCTATGATATTCAAACAGCAGCCTAGCCTGCGCTATGGTCCTCATACACTGATTAATTTTCCAGCCGCCACCTAATTTCACTGAGGGCAGGATGCATGGTTTTGGGGGATAATGCGCACCTCAACCAAATGTAACACAACGCCAATTTGATCCATTGTTGTAGCTACTGCGGCAACGTGGTCCAGACTGCCCTTCACTTCAACCCCTACAGCTGAAAGGATATAAAAGCACATTATTATAGGAAAATACTCACGTTCCTTTGTAGAATTAAAACGTCGGAGGGGTGTCCAAGAACCGGCAAACTTTCAATTTTCTTGCCAGGAAAAGGGGTGTTAGTGGTTGCCACTCCCTGGGATGCAAATATGGATGCTGAGCAGAAACTGAAAGGGAGAGTCAGTGTGGATCAGCGGATGATGCCAACAACTGCACACTGACAGACTGGTGATGGCTTAACGGTTAGCCTGCCGGTTCATTTTCAGGATGCTGAAGCCGCTGTCGATGACAGGAAATAAGCGACTTTTGTCAGTGTTTTGGCACAATATAACACCGCCACACGGGTCCAGACAGCTTCCCGACAGGACCGCAGCATCAGCAACACTTAAAACCAACTTTCCCGTTTTCGGGGTCTCCGAAAAATGGTCGCGATAACAGTCTTGGTGTGGTTTCCAAAATAATGTTTGGGCCTCTTCTCGTTTTTGTCGTCGTTTCCACAGTCGTGTGGGTTTGTTAGGCTAGCACAGCCTCTCTTGACTCAGCCCACCGGCTGGACTGAACAAAGGGGCTGAGGAAGCGGAGCCTCCTGGGGGAAAGCTGAGAACACTAACATACAAGCTAGCTCCTAGAGGTGACGCGCTCCATTAAAAAAATCTGGCAATTTCATGTGGCCCTTGCTTATCGGCGGTTGTACAGGACTCAAGCCCTTTCCTGAATCAGTAGAAGCCACTCTTCAATTCGGCATAAATATAACCCACCAAGCAGCGCTTCATTTCAATACAATTCTAACTTTTAGACTTGGTTCCCACTGCTCGCTGCCGCCCTCCGCGGCGTCTTTTTTAATAGAAGATGTTAGGAACATCTGGCGAACCAATTATAAAAATCTGTTTTTATACAAATCACGTGCCGTTTAGTGGATTGTGTCTATGCCGAATTGAAAAGTGATTTATAGTACGTTCGTAAAAAGTTATGTCACCTTCTACCTAGCATATATCTTTGTCGATAAGCAAGGAAACATTACACAGACAGATTTTTGAATGGCGTTTGGCGTGACGTACGCAATATATAGGAGAGAACGACACGTATCGGGGTGAGAACAGCTCAAGTTGTATGCGTTAAACACTTATTGCTACTCTAAAACAATTCACAACCTAACATATCTGTACATGCCATGGAGGCAAGTTAGGGGAAAGGGTCAGTCCACCTAATTTTACATATTTCAGGGGCCAATACCATTACCCAATACCAACAGAAAACTCGTGGCCAATTCATTCTTATTATCATTTTTGCTATCTGTCTTAGTATCCTGTGGGTGGGGCCAACGACAGCTCATTGTGGCTCTCTTCGGCTTTTTTCGGCAAGAGTCGCCAACGTTACAATTCGGTGCGCTCGGATTGGTCAGTGGACCCACTACGTAGACTATGAAGACGCTGGGATTGGTCAGTTTATCTGCTCCAGGGAGTGCCCAGTTTGACAGCTCTGCCGCGAAACTAGACCCCAAACTACACCTCTGCTGCATTTACTTCCTATGGGAAACAAGGCAGAGAGATGGATAAAAATTTTAAAACAATTTTTTTTGAGATGGAGCCAGATAGTTAAGTATAGGGAATGATATATTAATCTCAACATTCTGAACAATTTTCATTACATAAGCCATTTTGTGACCCTAACTTTTAAAGTAGGCTATTATAGCAAGACACAACTTCTTACTGGATTTATCGTTTGAGGCTGACCATGTAATGTTGCAATGTGGGTCCACGTATTGGTTGTTGCCTCTCCTGGGTCCTGTGCTGCTCCATTGATATTTCTACCTATAAGAGGTCTGTTGTAGCCAATGTTGATGTGTGCTATACGTTGTGTGTGTGTGATATGGATATTGGTGTAAATATTGCTGTAGTTGCTTCATCTGCACACTAGAGGGCAGATGCAGTTAGGTAATCGCCAATCACCTTCACAGCAATCTATATAGGTGAGTCACAGGTGCACAGGGGCAGGGAATTGACCTTTCGCAAGCCACGCCCATCGAACGCAGACTGGCCAATCATAGCATAGCACCGACCAGCTCTTCAGCCAGGGTCCGACAACTACACGGCTGTGCTCCATAGACTTTAATGCAATTGTTTAAGATTTTCTGCATTTTCAAGCTGGTTTTGTGGATTTTTAGCTGGTCATGGTTAAATGTTGTGGCTGGGGCACAACAGTGATACTCGTTACCCGGAAAGGTTGGAAGAAGATATAAGGTTTTTTCCCCCTTTCCAAAACCTAAATCAAACCCTGAAAAGTAACGTTAGGCTATAGGCTAGGCTGCTGAAACGGTGTGCCTATGGGCTCTCTCAGATTCATTGTTTTGGGCTTTCGTCAGATCTAATCCACAATGTGGGAGCAGTAACCTGGCGCATTTAAAAACAAAAAGCGGAAGCTGTATCGTCAATGTTAATCATGCTAGCTAAAACGCAAACGTTAGATAGCCTAATAATGACAGTAGAGGGTCAAGTTTAAACATTAACCTGTTAGACAATAAAGCAATTGGCTTACCCTTCCGCAGGCTACACGAGCAGTGTTGGTCCGTAATAATCCAGTTGTCGTGTAGACTAGGTGCTAGAGTTTGAGCACCTATGCCTATAGGTATAGGACATGAAAACAGCAAAATATAAATGAAGCTATTTGCTACCGAATATAAAAATATGCGAAATATTGGCAACACCCTATACCTGGTTATGTTGAAAAAA
>OMOV01089993.1:0-10363 GCA_900312565.1 Beryx splendens
CACACACAAAAACACCTCCCCCCCCCCCCCCCCCCCCCCGCACACACACACAAAAGTTTGTTTTTAACTGAAGCCTCACAAAGGTTTCAAGTTTTAATTCGATTCCATTACGTTTTTTAAGGACCGACAAAATAGCTTGCTACCATCCAACTACTTTGCCGTTGCTGCCATTTTGGTAGTTGTCACACTCTGTAAAGTGTCATAAGTAGGTTTGTCCCGCTCACATCGACCATCCAATCAGGTACGTTGGACAGCATCTGTTTGAGTAAACTGCCGGTGGATACTAGGCTTGTGTCCAGGCCACTGTGAATCACCATGTAGATTCAAAAAAGCGCTAAAGACTGTGATTCATTCTGTGGGTTCTGGGCACCAGGCAAAGTGTATAGTGGTTTGAAGTGAAACTCTTCAAATACTCTGACTCATTGCACACCACATAGCACATAATCATGAAATACATTATGTGTATTTCATATATATGTGTAACTACAGAGAGAGATGTGCCTTTTTTGCTTTTAGTACTTTAAAGGACTAAAGAAGGTCCTTGGTTAACAAAATGAGGCTTTGTACCGGCTGGTTTCTCTACAGGCCTATTTTACAGAGAATGAAAGATGATCTTGAGGTATTGATTTCCCCCCCAAAATGGATACGTGACATTTTGGAAATGAAGTTTTCAATTATAAAAAGTCTTTTGGGGGAATCACGGGGGGAAACTGGCTTGTTTGGTTTGACAGTGCTCGGTAATAAAAATTATTTAAATTCAATACGACTTTCCATTTGCAAGAGACGGATGCTGATGCCCCTGAGAATATGATATTCATAGGCAGGACGCCCATATCTTCCCTAAGACATGTCGTCACCCCTTGGCAAGCGCTTCCCAGTGTATTGAGGCATCCAGGTTTCGGGCGGAGAACGGAGCAGATAAGGTTTCACTCCTCGCCGCTCGTTGCTCTACTACGGTCTGCTGTGTGATCGTTTGAAATTTGAATTGAGAGCTCCCCTGCTATCAGAGGCAGGAAGACTCGCCGCTGTAACGAAAACAAATGGCTCCAGCGAGACACTAGTGCTAACTCTCACGTTCGGCCTATGGAGGAAAGAAAGCATATTAGCTGTGTTAGCTCTGGATGTAATATGTATTATGTCTGCACACAATCTGGTCTTACTGATGGTGATGGGATTTATATGGTAGCAGCTTGCTAACACAGCGTTTATACAGCTGTATTTACTTTTTAAAGCGTCAGCAGCTGTACTGAGGGGACTGCGGGGGACTTTCCTGTTCACAGAGTAGACACTAATCCTTTGATCTGTATTACTCTATACAACAAACACATTTAAACCCTTTTAGCCCTTTACGCACTCTGGGGACCAATCTGAAGAAAATCTCATGTCCCTCCTGCGTCTCCTTGTCAACCTACAACTGCACACGCGCTCAGATACAATACGATTATTAATGGCAGTGGCTTGCAACCGTAAAAAGTTCAATTTGCATCCATTAAGGCGGCGAAGAAGAGGACCAGGGAGGAGAGAGTAAAAAATAAACAACAAATTGGAGATTTGGCAGATCGTTGTAGGTGCGAACAGTTGGGCAACGTCCATAAGAATCAGTGTGCAGGATAACAGGTGGGACCCCCCCAACAGTTAGCTGTTGGCTGGGCTTGCTGCCGACACCTGAGACCAGCCATGGCCTAAGGAGGTGAAATCCACACCAGTCATCCCAGCTCCAACCCATTAGTTTCCCATACTGCACCTGTCCCTCCCATGACAGCTAGTACCTGTGAGAAAGCTCGTATCCAGCGTTGGATTGGATAATGCATCTTTTTCAAACCTTTTGTGGCCCTAACGAACAAACAGGGGCTTTCTGTTTGTTACTGGAGAGGCCTGTTATTAGCATAGCAGCGTACCTGTCCCCTCTTCAGGAGGGTGTGTTTCTGTACAGGCTTACCAAATACATTCTGGAGGAATAAATTTGCACAAAACTGTGAATTGCATTCCAAGGGTCCACGGGTACACAATTTTTTTTTTTGGGTATTATGACTTTTCTTAATTGCCACTCCTTCTGAAACTAAAATCCAGCGTAATGAAGTGTGACATCAGTGAACGCTGAAGGAACCTCTTTAGAGTCAGTGACAAAAGGCTAGTGTCTTTTATGAGCCCGGGCTGCAAATTAAAGTCCGCCGTGCTCCCACTTACTATAATTCTCCAGCCAAGGTTCAGCCTGGCTTTATTGCTATGTAAATGTCTGTATCATATTTCCTTGTCTGGTTGGTTAGGGAGCGGCGTCCAGCGCTCTAAATGGGGGATGACCTCAGCAGAAATTAATGTCATGTTTGATCCTTTGGCAAACACACACCTGGATGCTCTGACCACTAACAAATATGTCACCCGTGCCAAAGCACTTACCATAACTACTGTGTGATACGAAGGGTTTTCATGGATTATAGTATCGTGGACTGTAGAATCAAAATGTTCTGTCTCTATGGAACAGCAGCTTGTATTATTATCTGAAAAAAAATCCACTGATGCCCAAAAACCTACCAATATCCACACTGTAAAATATATGATGACAGCATAAACTAATAAGCGCCAGCTCGCTCTCAGCTGTCCGCCCCAACCTGCATGTTATTAAGTATTTAGACCTATTTTACTCTTTGAAGTGGCACAATCACTGCCTGGTTCGTGGGGGTAAAACTGCAGTATTGCACACTTGCAGAAATTCCAATAGCCTTCGGAGAGGTCGACAGGTTGAATTTCTCTCTCCCGGCAGCTCTTTGGAAAAGAAGAGGATTCTGACAAAAGGGAAGATGTGAGCCACCCAGACATACTTTCCTTTGGTCCACATTAGTCCCTTTGTTTGTGACTTTAAAGGATAACAGCAGGCACACAAAGGTATTCAAAGGTCCATTGAGGTTCCTTTCCCCCCACAGACTCTCTTTGTTCTCAGTGCTGTGGGCAGAAAGTGCACAATAGATGACGATGCAACGTGAGAGATTCAGCTCTTCTTAAAGCAGCTCCCACTGAGGGTCCTGGAGGCTAGTGTAAAAGGCCATCAAGGCGTGGTACTGAAGATACTATGGGAACTAGACACTGTTCTTTTCCCTTTTAGATGGAAGTCACTGGGATTGCAGCATGTCACAACAGCAAGGTTTTAAAGCCTTTAAAGGATAATTGCAGTTATTTTTAACCTGGGGGTATGTTTTTCCTATAGGTACCTCTCAGAAGGGAGCGCTGCTTGCCAATACAACCCAAAGGGGCCAACGGAAACTCAAAAAAGCGATTAAAACACACACTTTCAACACAATATCACACTGCAATGACACCTGCCCACATCCCAATTTTCCATTTATCCATGAAACTTGGGTATATTGCGGTATTACATCTGTTGTTTTAGTTAGCGCAAGCTAGTTGGCTTACTCTAGTACTCTGATGGCGCGTTCAACTGGGAAAACCCGTTCACACTCTTGGTGGTAATTACAAGTAAGATATGTGGAGATTTTTTTGTGGGCTCCAACAGCTCCCACTTGGAGTCTTGGATTGCAAAAGTGTGTCAAAAGAAGCAGTAAACATAGCAGGGATGTTGGCAGTTCAAGGTATTCAAGCAAAATGATCAGTTCTATTCACACTAATGCAATAAACCCTACTGACAAAAACAAGCAAGCAATATCTGCTGCAGTGTTTCTGTCGTTTACAGTATATGGACTGACTGTCTATTCATGAACTAGCTCTGTCTATATACAGCAAATTCATAAATACAGATCATTTTGGTTTTAGTTTCAAGCTGAACAAACAAAATCCCGTTCTTCTGCTTCTTCCAATATGACATGAACGCAGCGGAAAAGCGGCAGCCAGCAGAGTAAACATAGGAGTGTGTGAGAGATGACAAAAAGTCCAGAATTTGGATTAGGATCAATCGTCATGAAGGCAAAACCCAGGAAAATAAGGCCCAGATTGAACATAACGGGAATTATGCTTCATGCTGAAATAGCTGATATGCAACTTATGTATATTGGTTTACTGGCACCCTCAGTATATAGGCCAAACAGTTCCTGGTCATGTTGCACCGTTATAGCAATCAGAGTGAATGGTAGGACGCTGGAACATTACTCTTTCCAGCTTGATTAGGTAATGTGATCATTTCCATAGATGCTCACCCTCATACTTGGGATGCACACGAGGAGCATACGCTCCGAATTTGATCAGGACTGGGATGTCGATTCCCTGGCGGACCCATTCCACCACATGCAGCGACGCAGACACAGCCGGGTCCGGCGGGGGAAAGCTGCACTCCAACTCCACCACACCGCCCACCTTTCCACGCACTTCTGCCCTTGCACCTTCGCTGACCACTGTGGGAGTTGGAGAAGCAAAAACAAAAATTACTTTTAAGCAGTTAAGCGGTAAACACCGTAAAATCAGACGAGGACATATTATGGAAAACGGTGTGCTGATATCACGGGAAAGATGGACAGAAGTGCCAGCGGGAAGCCAGAAGTGTCTCTAAACAAAGAGATGATGAGGTACTTACAGAGCAGGGAGAAAACTGTCATCATAATGAAAGTTTGCAAATGTGGTCGTGTTGGTCCCATATCTGTCACTCATATGACCTGCAGCATGTTCAGTCTGTTGGCAAAAGAGACACAATTGTCACAGTCACATTTCCCTGTCTGCATACAGGAAGACAGCCATCTGTGACACATTACCAAACTAAAAAGGCTACAGGGGAGCTGCCGCCTCTGTCATAATTTCACAGACAGGGGAGACGAGAGTTCAGATTTTCAATACAGCTTTCCAATAATTGGAATTCATCCCATATCATTACACAAATGGGCAGAGCCGCCTCTGCTGCCAGAAACTCGCTGGCCCTATATCCTTTTCTGAAAGTAAATGTCATAAATGTCACATAAATCTTTCGAGAGTCACGTGCGGAGCGACATGTAAGTGTTTTATTTAGAGTACATCAATGAAGTCGCTGGCCGGAGCAGCCGGGAGACTCGGCACTCAAGGACAGAGATAAGCTGAGCTGCTGGGGAACATCGGCGGCGGCACGGCATACAGCACGGTTGCGAGATGCGGCAGCCGATTCGAGCCGGTCAAAAAACGGTAACCGCCTCTGTTGTGCGCGGCCCAAAATGTCAAACCCGCAGTGAGGAAATCAGCACGATAGGTCAAATTCAAAATGAAGCTCGCTCAACCGGAACAACACTAAAATAAAAGCGCCTCTTCAAGGAATCTATCACTTCTGCTGTCAGTCACAGCAATGAGACTAAGCTGAGCTATTCAGCTACGCTCTGATTTAGCAAACGGGACGCACGCTGACACAAATCCTCCTGCCTCTTCTTCTACACATCTGTCCTGACGTCATGCAGACCGCTGGACTCGTGCTACAGATGCACAGCCCCCGCCTATAGGGTTGGGTTTAACAGGGAACGGGGCTAATACTCCTATCATCTCCACACCCACAGCACCCCAGCTCTCCTTTAGCACACTCCAGTAGTGCCGTCCCATTAAGCTAAGTTAATTACACCCACCGAAAGAGCAAAGGCTATTTTCAGTGTGTGGGAGCAACGCCACTGACCAAATCCTACAGGCACGTGTCGACCCATATCCGCACACCCACACAGGCTCATACACATCCAGAGGTGTGCCTAAGGAGAGCCGAGGTCGAGAGAAGCAGGGAGAAAGGCGGTTTAGTGGCTACTTAAGAGTTCACTTCATATAATACAGCATGAAAGCATTACAAGAGTATTGCATATCAAAAATGTAGGGCCTACTACAAAAACACCTCAGCCGTACCGCTATTAAAAATGAAATGGAATACTTTTTTGTACATAATGTATACGTGAGGAGGGCATATAATCTCTACTGTTCATGGTTTACTGGGAGAAATGCTGTCTTGCATGCATTTATTGCGATTACTGTGTCATATGCTGCTATGGTAACAAGTTAATCATTGTACAGTAAGGATGGGACGATATCTCAGTTATTTATATGGCAATACAAAAATATGACAATACGTATTATGGGCAGAAAAATGAATTGCGATATTCTATTCTGCTGTAGTAATCACAAATGAGACGGCTTGCCCATCACAATATCACAAGCTCGCATTATTTGAACTTTGTAATGACATTTTTAAATTGTTGTTTGCAAGCCGATGCCACTGCTAGAAAGATAGATAGTAAACATAATTCTGCGCAGTCTCACTTTGCTGTCACTGAACTTTCTTTTATCACATCGTATCGTGGCTGTATTGAATCGCTAACCCCACATCTGGTATCGAATCGTATCGTGAGATAAGCATATCCCCATGTCCCATCCCTACTGTGCAGGGTAATAACTATTATTATGAGTTAATCTGTCTCTCTTCATCTAAGTATTGAGAGTTTAAAGTTACAGTGTTATAATGTTTACATACAGAATCACAGGCCTGTTATTATTTCCAAATGTTGAGGTTTTTTTAATGCTATAGGCCTGGATGGTTATTAATGTGGTCCTGGCCGTCTTCAGTGATCTCTGCACTTCCTGAATGTCACACTACAGTCGTGGATAGGTGCAGCCACCCAGGCCCAGTTGCGCCATTGCAAAACAGGCCATATCTGCTCACCCTAAGCATAAGGCTTTATGGGCTTTTCATTTCATGGCTGGGGCAAAGTCTGCACCAGTGAAAAACAATTACGCAGGCTGTCAGCAGCTGGTGAGTTGGTTTCAGCACACTCCCATGCGTCAGTAAACAACGCAGCTTAGATTTGCAGAAATCAAAGTGAAAGTCAAAATCCTGAAACAGTGGCGGTGTGTCTGTTGATCGCCGTCTATTCCAACATCAACAGATTTGTCTCCCCTGTCGTGCGCTCACATATCATTATGTGAAGGGCAGCAGCTGAGTCTGTTCCGCAGCAAACTTCATTTGAATTAAGCGTTAAGCGTTTGGTGAGTGAGCCAGGGAAAAACAAGCCAAGGTAACGCTTGACATTATTATTCTGTTGCTTCTTATCTTCACCCAGAGGGCGAGGATGAGAGAGAAGTACACACAGTGCGCGCGCATACACACACACACACACACACACACACACACACACACACACACTAGACTGCCTGTTGCTATGACTAAGCAGCAGAGACACTTCCCTATGTTTGGCACATAATGAGTGCTCTGCTACAACCCGGCCATACAGATGATGACATTGATCATTTTGCTGATTAAAGAAATAATTAAACAGTGCTGTATTGGACAATCTGTCTGAATACTGACAGCTACGGACAAGAAGAGACCACTTTATAATTTATTACTGTGGCAAGGTAAGGCCTCTCTGTGGCTAACGGTGAGGAAATTAAGTGGCAGAGCGATGGTGGAAAATCTGCAGAACAGAGGGAGAGAACAAGAGCGAGAGAACGCGACAGAAAGTGAGGGGAAGTGCATGCGAGTTTGGAAGAAGAAAGGTGAGAAAGAAAAATATCTTGTTAAACCGAAAACCCGCCGGAGAGGGAAATGTTTCATCATTAAATCTGGACCAAGACTCAAAAAGAGCTGCCGCACAAAATGCCCCTCACAGGTGAAACATTCAGCCATGGTAACACAGGCAGTCTCCAGGCATTTCCCTACATGTATTCCCTGTTCCTCTGACATTAAATACTGTGTAAACATACGAACATTAAACAACACAGCAGCCTCCAAATGTTTGAACGGAGGAAGCTATAATAAATGAGCCAGCAGCTCACAAAGGAAAGCGCTGTCTCACAAAGATTTCTCAAGTGATAGAGACAGAAGTGTCAGTGACAGGCATGCTGGTGGAAAGTCTGTGTTGTTGTTCTTCTCATCTACGTAAGGAGCCAAGCAGGGAGAAACTGATTAATAGCTATCCGGGAGCACTAACCTATTGATCAGCAGCTCTACCCCTTCATTAACCCCAGCAGACTAGGAATTTGAAACCAAAGGGTTCCTACACATTTGGTTTATAATGAAATACCACTACGTTTCCAAGGCTGTCTCCATGAACCGTGTGAGTGTGTGTCTATGTTCAAATGTTCATTTTTGGGTTGCGTTGTTCCAGGTATTGATTTGGCTAGCCGCAGTGTCACCCGTGGACATGTGCAACACGGGATGTTTGTTTAGTGGATTAGCATTCCTGCAAAGCTATACCAGTCAGTTTGGACTCAACTGGTTGGATGTACCGTGTTTCTCATTCTCTTGAAGCCATTTTGATCTAAAGGCTTCTGCTTAAACGCCTGAAATGTGTTTCTTAGACAAATATAAATAGTGCAGTTGATGCCTATGTGTGAATTTCTTTCCAAAGCTTTTGCCTTTCCATCAAGGCAAAGGGCGGCTGCTTTAAAGAACCTAACAGATTCTGATCTTTGATTAACACTTTTTTGATCACTGCATAATTCCATTTGTGTTATTTCATAGTCTTGATGTCTTTATTGTAATACTGTATGTAGAAAATAGTCCAAGTAAAGAAAATTGTATGTCGAAAGTTTCTGCTGGTGTAAATTAGAAGGTAGAGTAAAAAAGAAAACACATTGTCAACAAAAATTGCATGCCTTTGCAAATGTGTCTGTGTTTATATAATTTCCACAGCTTTCATGTTTGAAAAAGAACTTTTTCAAGGTTCTAACTATTTCCAAGTTTTCCACGTCAACAGGAGCCTTGCAGACAGCTCTGAGTGCACTCAAGGAAAAAAGAGGACAGAGAGAAGCTTTTCGAGAAAGGGTGAGAGCGGAGGCTTTTGTTGCTGCGAGAGGATTGTACGTTCACACAGAGTACAACCATTATAGTCTTTTCCATGAATCGGTGAGTGACCCGGAAAATCCAGATGAACGCTACAACCCCTCCACGAAAGACACTTCACCTCATGCGGGAGTTTGTTTCAGCCTGCTTGAAGTGCCAGATGGGAGGGGCTGGAGTCAGCACTGAAGAGTTAGGTAAGCTGTTGCCCTTCACAGAAAAGTACACTCAATAAACTTCCATTTACTTTCCCCTAATGGTGCAAAACTTATGGAACTCATTGTATTATCCAGTGTGGCACACCGCACCCATCTGGCACCTAAATACAGACTAAAACAAACCTGAGAGAAGATGACTCACGTCTGCGGAAGTAAGGATAAAACACTATCCCCCCATGATCAGTGAAGCAAGGATAGACTGTAGTCGGAATATAAAGCCAAAGCTATAAGAAATGAGATCTCAAATTCTGTAAAAGCTCAAATAAATGTGACTTTTGTCTCTAAATATCACACCACATGTTTCCATAAAACAAAATATCTCTTTCCTTGTTAATTCTACCTGCTGAACAGGATAAATAATGTACATATATGCACGAATCACTCTGATCATTTCAAACTCAGCCAATTGTTTGAACCACACAGAAGGTAGAATAATTTGAAAACCTTTAAAGGGATTCATAATCAACTGCCTGCTAAAGCTACATTTGCCTGTTTAACCAATATTTCTAAGACGCCAATTTCTAAGCCTAACCCTGCATTTTTGTTTTTTTTTAATGTGAAGTTATTTTTGGCCAGGTTTTGAAAGCCTGAGAAGTTTTCCTTCACCCCTCCACTTTGTAAACACAGTTATTCCTTAGTGTGTAGACGCTGAAAAGGCCTAGAAAGGGCCTAATAATCAGTCATAGGGGGTTATCACACCCCAACACAAGCCCTTTCTACCCTAAATTAAAACAATAACTCTGACTGCCATGGAAAAAAAACACACAGATGTCGCATCAATAATAAATATAAGACCCAGTTGGCGTTTGGAGCGCTTGTATTGGTCCTGAGTGCGCTGAACTCAAACGCTGTTTACCCAAACAGACCTTTACTCTGTCCGTTTCATGTCCATTTAAACCTTTAAAAAAACGTCCCATAGCAGCACTTCATTACAGCGTTTAAAGGCATTAGAGAGCATTGAGAGGAAATGCACTCCCAGATATGGCCTAAAGTGCTTTCAATCTTTGAAAGGAACATGTCTGGAATTATAAACTAAGCTACTGTGTATCTGCCATTTCTCGCTCGTCCTACCTGAGTCAGCTATGCGCGGCCGGGGTGGAAAGTCCTTGCGACACGAGGCATCTTTCTCTGTGTTCCCAACTTCTTCTAACAACACAGCCTCAGAGGTGGAACTGTCAGTTTATTCTGTGAGGCTACCGGCAGCGGGCCTTGCTCCTTGTTGCGCTGAAACTACCTGCAATATCTCCTGTTCTTCCCCCACCCACGGGCAACAGGTGTTGTGTTTCTCTCAGGTATCAGAGTGTCAGTGAAGCGGCGACGCGCCTCTCGCTCGCTGCGCGCCTCTGGTGACTTTGCGCTCTCACCCTCGCTGGAAAGCTGCGACCAATCACCTCCCCACCCCCTCCCTCTCTCACTTACCACCCCTCTG
>OMOV01089994.1:0-11807 GCA_900312565.1 Beryx splendens
GGGCAGTCTGTCTCCCTCCAAGACATCTTCCATTCTCCAAAGAATTCACAGCTTCCTGTGGCCAAAGCCGCACGCCTGCCCACTCCAGCCTGGAGGAAGGAGAAAGAGAAACAGAAAGTTAGAAATAGAGAGAGAGCAAGACAGACAATTTGGGTGATAGATCACCTTCTTTGCCACACTCCTCTTCAGCAAAATGGAAAGAATGCAGCTGTGATGAGCGTGTATCTCTTTTCACCCAAAGGAGCCCCCAGACAGGACGAAAAAGGGAGCGATGGCTGGAGGGAAGACGGAGGGGGAGCGACTTGGGTTCGATGGCGTGGCATACATTAACTTTATCCTGTTTCATGTAGTGGTGAATTGATTTATGAGTCATGAAAACCCTGTTTATACGTGCCTGCCAACTTGTCTTTTGGGCCGATTGGCACTTTGTTAAAATGGGATTTCTGAGAAAGGCCTGATCAGCACTTTGCCCTGTTAAGCCCTGCGTTAGTGCAGGGTAGGAGAGGTGGAAGGGAGGGATAGCTACTTCCCTTCAGGCCCCAATCTGAAGAAGGGCCAAACACAATCCAACATCAATCACTTTGCACTCTACTGCCTTCCCAGTACCATTGTTATAGAGCAGACCAACGGAAAGAGGCCGGTAGCAGGTGGAAATAAAAAGCCCTTTGACAACTATAGGGTAAGATTCCTCCAGAGATCCTCACAACATTTACACAAGCCACAGGGAGCAACGTCAGACAGACAGACAGACAGACAGACAGACACACACACACACACACACACACACGCATAAAAGACTGTTCATTATGATTCATATTACATTTTTACAAAGAAACTGAAACTGGAAAAACAGTGTTCAGTAAAAACAGTCATCTTCAGGTTGTATTTGCTGGATTATTTTATAATGATGGCATATTGCCAGCAAAATTTTGCAATATTTATTTGCAGAGGGAAGATAAAGGTGCATTTGTTCTCCCTCTTCTTCCCCCATCTACTATCCGTTGACTTGCTGCATTATCATGACTTTCTGTGCCTCACTCCACTTCTTGCGTCTCAGCCTCTCCCTGCCATCTCATCTCTTTCTTCCACTGGCACGTCTCTCCCCCCTCTCACTTGCTGTGCTGCTCTCTGCTCTTTTCTCCTCTCCTCTCCACTTGGGATCACAGACTGAGGCCTGGCAGGATCTCTGTCACATGATGCCCATGGTGTGTGATGCTTCGCTGGGACCCCCCTCTGCTCAGGAAATGCTCTTGGCCTTTTTCCCACCCTAGTGTTCCGCTGCGGAGAGCCGGGCATTACAACTGAATCCAGTTACCATCCCAAAGCATTCCTGACTGATTCCAACAACCGCTTGGCTATGGGTTCCCACAGACAATGAGGATATGCCCTCATTTCAAACTGACTGGAGCGCAGGGTATCATGTTGTGAACTACCAAAGCTGTTTATGGCAGAAGAGAGGAGTCTGAGCTCCACAATAGGCAATTACCATGCCCACTCATCCCCCACCCCAAGCCACCTCCCCTTCGTTCAATTTGTGGTTTGTCTGTAGGTGGGTTCGGTTCTGCGCAGATTAAAAATAGCCAACCCAATCCAGACAAAAACTGCAAGGGACATGGAACACACATTGCACAAATGATATCTCCCATTGTGGTGCACTGTTTGGGAATTCTTAATTGCTTTTTCCGAAGCAGCTTGCCACAGGAAAATCCCCCTTCAGAGGAAAGAAAAAGAGTCGGTGGGCTGCGCGTAAACACCATACATATTATGTAAACAGGCATGTAAACACGTACGTATAAACCCATGTCGCCCCATGTGCACCCATCAAACTGCCATCAAGGCAGTATCAAAGGAGCTAACCTGCAGCAGAGCCGGTTGTGGCCTGCGTCTGCCCTCCCTCTCTCTTTTGTGTTCTCGACTGTGGTTTCTGCTTCAGCTCTTATTATTGATGTCTCCCCCTGCATCAGAGACACACCATGCCAGACTGGCCCTGGGAGGTGTGCAGGGCTGCAGGGTGGGGTGCCAGGGATGGTACCACTCACTGTGTGGGGCAGGAAGAATCTCCCTATAGAAAGGCCACAGTCGAGCCGAGCAGAGCGCTGAAGTGCAGCAGCGAGGAAAAGTGTCAACAGGAAAATGATAAACTCAAAGTGATTTTGTTAGTCTTGTTCTGGAGATGAAGGAGAGACTAGTGATGCTTAATGTTTTTGATCCGTACCTCTCAGCTGTCCCTGGGCCTGTCTGATAGGTGCCGTCCCACTGGAGGTGCTCATGGAAGTGGTTACCATCTCCAGAAAAACATGCTCGCTTCACTCAGGCATCTAAAATAGGAAATTTTAATTAATTCATGCAGCAATATGTTTGTATAATATTGTATTAATAATTTGCAGATTTTATAAATTCTGTTTTATCAGAGAATTATTTTTTTTTAAATAGCTAAGAAGAAAGAAAAAAAAGATGGCAAGCAAGCCAAGTTATTCCTAATTACTTTTAAAACAACACCAGTAAGTACTGTAAAGACACAACCATTTGAGGAATCCGAGTTTGCTTCCAAGTTTAATTATGAATAATATCAACTTGAACGACCAATGTTATTTTCACAAAGATTTTTTTTTTTAGTTCTGTGCTTTCAAAGAAAAATAAAACACTTGGAACCTATTAAATCTATTAAAACATCTTTTTACATGCATTATTCATTTAAAAAGAATGATTTGAGGACTACAAACAGACACAATAATACGATAATAATAAAGGATAACATAAAAGCTTGAGGGCAACCAATAATACGGTTGTTACAGGAAAACAAATTTAGTCATTTCTTATTTAGCCAAAATGATTTAGAGTCAATAAACCAAATGTCTTGTCTGATTGTGAACAAAAGCATCATGAACAGAAAAGTATTAAATTAACTTAATGACTAAATAGCCTAAAATCACCATGAAACAATTCCATCATGAAACTCTAGAAAATGTTCAGGTGTAACACAGAATTTCTAGCTGATCCATATTCATAAATTGCAGATTAGCAGAAAGACAAACCCTAAGCCTATAAACAGCAAACCCCATAAAAGAAAATCTACACTAAATCCACAATCAAGCAGAATATTGTCTCATGCTTTTCATGTCTAACTTTGAAGTCTGGACCTCCAAGCTAAAAGGGGAAAAATATAGAGTACTTATATTTTTGTTGTTCCAATAGTTTCTCTTGTTGCATTGTTTGCTTGTTTGCTGTGTTTCACCCAGACAACAGCCTGCCAGCTTGTTGGAATAAATGCCATTTACAGGTATAAAAAAAAAAAAGATGGAACATTTTCGCTGCAAGTGCTGACCACATTTGGACAGTTTGGAATTTGTAAAACCTCTGGACCTGCCAAATCCACCCCACTCCTGTCCTTCAGCCGTGTCAAATCATGCTGCGGTGCTGTGTGTGATCACAAAATAAACCAGAAGGAATTTCACATATATGGTTTTATTCACATTTTCATTGCCTGAAAGGCGTATTTCCTTTTCAACACAAGGCTGTCAAAGGGAGTCCTTTTATTTCCCCAAACATAACGAAATCGACTTTATTTGAACATATGACGAAGTGAAAAGGCCTACTGAACTGAGAGGATGGCAGTCTGGTGATTTGAGTATCTAATTTGACTATACCCCAGGGACTGCTGCGGGAGGGCATGCCAAGTTTTCCTGAGAAGGCTGTGGTTCTCACAATGCCGCTTGCGCAAAATGACTCATGTATTTTGAGATGGCGAGCTCCCTGTTTGCAGAGAACAACGCATCCACAGTGCAACAGTGGCGCGACTATTCCTGGACCCAGAGGACCTATAACCTAGATTTATCATCATTTGAAGATTGCATTGGAGGATACAACCGAGGCCCGAGTTTGTCCTAGATAATAAAACGCTGAATAAAAAATAGTAGGCCTGTATCCAGCCCAATATTCTATTCTATTACATGAATAAGCTCAAGATGCTAGCATAAAATCCATTCTATTAGACAGGCTTTGCAATCATTTACAATCATTTGAAGCATCGAAGTTAATCAGTCATACAGTGGAAAGTGTTCAGTCTTTTTGTATCAGGTCTACCGTTGCCCTTCAACGGTACACCTGCTCCGCGTAGTCCTCATTACAGCCTACCAGCCAATGAATCACATCAGAACCAACTATTTAATTATTATGCACTTTTCCCCCACTGATAACAATTCAGTATCTACCAATTCAACATAAGTGGAATAAATTGATTATTAAAGGCTGAACCCATAGGATAGTGATGCTGTGGTAAATAAAAAGGTGAGTAAACTGTCGACCTCCAGTCAGTCTTATAAGGCAAACAATCACCAAAATAAACACAAATCAGTTGTATTTTCAGGGGGGAAACAGCAAATAAAAAATAAAAAAAAACATTTATTTAGTTCCGTGAAAAGACACTACATCCTGAGTTAAGCCTTTGAAGGTGCAGACTTGAATTAAGGTGGCTAACTGTTCCGCAAATTAAAAAGTAGGTAAACTGAGTTTAGGTGTTAACTCTCCAGTTGTTCCCTACAGCTGCACAGACAAGCTGGGAGCCACTCTGGAGAATCCTCCGCTTGAATTCTGTCATGTGAAGCTTTTAAACAAAGACTGGGAGTGAGAAAGGTAATAACAGCGCTTAAGTGGGTCTGTCTGAAATGAGATTAATAAACGCCTCAGCTCCGTCAGTCACCGACCACAGCTGCTGAATTCACACCTGGATGCAACACCAGCAACACGACACATGGGATGCAAATATGAACTGATAGGCTACATTACGCCCCACCGCATAATACTGTGATAGTTTACTGAGTCAGAGTGCAGGGTCAGCGCGAGCCAATAGAGCTGGTCTGGGATCAGTGCCGTGCTCAAGGACACTTCAGCAGGCAGATTCTTGAGGGATCGATTTTCCACATTTCAACACTGAGTGTGGAGATTGCTGTGTAATTGCCACGGAGAGCAATATAAACATATAAACATCTAGTTCACGTGCCTAAGTGCCCACCGAGTCATTAGGGTGAGGGGCGCTGTGCCAAAAGCACCTCTTCTCTCCCTGCGCCTTTACGCACAAGGTACGGAGGAGGTCTAACAGCAAGATATCGCCAAGAAAATTAAAAAGTCATAGAGCGCAACTCCGCTGCTGCTGATTACTTGAAAGGGTGGTGCCCATCAAATACACTTCAGATCCATGTAGCGACCCAATGCGCAATCAGCGGTCTGCTAGCAATCCCGTCCTTTCTCGTTCACATAAACACCACTTAAACAAAAATATACACGGCCACCTACTGCGCCAGGGAAAGTGATGAGGGGGTACCCACCTCGACATTATACTGTTTTCAATTAAAACGACAATGCTATAGAGACAAACAGCAAGCAAACCAATTGAGATGCCTCTGTAATTTATTTATCGCGTTTGGAGAGTGGGAGACACAAAATGAATTTTCTCCAAATTTGCTTAACACATTTTACTAAAAATACGCAAATAGAATAATTTTAGTCTACACTGTCAAAGCTTAATATTTTTCATTACTGAGTGTATAATAGAAGATATTAAATCGAATCAAAAATAAAAAACAATATATGAACTTCTTTAAATTCTGTTTTTGTCCTGCATTCAGTAGCTTACAAAACAAATCCATACAACAGAGAGATAAATCACAGAATAAAACCAGCAGTACACAGACAAGTTTATTTCTAAAACTCACTCCTACCTGATTTTATCTTGAGTATTCCTGCAAAACTGACACAGCTGCCTACTTGAATCTGTGCGTTAAAGTGTTGTTTGCACTGTTTGCATGTTTTCTCCTCTCACTTCCTATAACACAGGCATGTACAACATGAAAAAATAAACAAATAAAATCAGAAACATGCTATGCATGTTATTATCAAAAGTTCAACTGCCTATTAAGCCTATTTATAGGCTATAAATATAGGCTCAAACACTAGGCCTGTTCTATCTAGGCCCTCTGACTAATGTGTGTGGGTGTGTGTGTGTGTTTCTTATTATAAATACGCTAAGGAGGATTTTAAGGAAGGAATTTTAACCTTTTAATCTTCATGAATACAAATATATACTTGAAATATTTCCATCCAAACCTTTTCTCCCAAGGTGACATATAGGCGTCAGTTTAGGACAAAAGTTAGACAAAAAAATAAAACATAAAACATATTAATGTGTGCAGAACAAAGAAATTAAGCTTTGAATTCTGAAGAAGGCGGGCTAATTGTATTTGATTTAAGATTATTGTTCTCAAATAAATGCACCATGGATAATGATAATAAAATAAAAATATACAAATAGCCTGCTCCAAAATCATGGATTTCAAGTTCAAGTCAGATGAACTTACGGCCTCTTGGTGCAGTTATGCAGTTGATCGATCAATCTGTCACACGCTCCTCCAAACAAATCCATTGCAGCCTTTTGGTGACCCTCTCGGGCTCCTCTTCAGCACCGAGGAGGCAAAAGCCTTATTTCTCAGTGTCAAAACCGCCATTTTAATTTCTAAACAAGATCAAATCTATCTGTGTTTATCAATTAAAATTCCTCAATAGCGACTTTGTGCTGTGTTATTTGCTAACCGCGGGCTACATCTCCTCAAACAGTTTAATCTGTGGCTCAAATCAAATTAAACTGCTGACCGCTGCAGCTGCTGGATCCATGGACTCCACAGTCCGTTTGGTGTACTTGCCTAATTGGTATGGATGAGCAATCATTTTTAAGTTCACCATATTGTCACTTGGTAAAGTGATGTGGCATGGTGTTATAAGCCTATATGGCTCTCTCGAAGAACACACTGTAACATCAATATGAGAGGAATGTGCAAGAGTGTATGACCCCCCAAAGAGCATCATAAAAGTAAAAGAAACAGCCCAAGTAGAGCAAATCAAAATATCAGACTCAAATATTCTCTCTGACAATGTCATTCAGGGCACATCGAGAAAAAAGAATGAAATGACAGACTCCTCTGCCTGGTGATGTTGTGTATCATTGTGTGTGTCGTTGCAGTTAGAGTTGACTGGGGGAAGCATGTAAGGAAGCTTTATGTATACAGCCTTGCAGCAGCTTCGCATATAGGGCTCCTCACTAAATACTAACTAACTGCACGACAGCCCGGAAAGACTGTCAGGACTGTGGTGTACCTCTACCTAAGTGGCCGAGCATTCCTGAGGATGCAGCGCTGTCAAATATTTCATTATGGGACGTCATGGAAAAGTGCATGAATTCGTCTGCGATGGAGCAACAGGGAAGCTATGACCTCGGGACTTAGTAAAGAGACTCAGTAATGACGAGCACAATCTGCTACCTACACTTCTGAAGTAACCCTTTCCTCCCTTTACACATGACTCGCTTGTACAAACGATAAACACGATAGATTTATAAGCAAGTCTGAAAATATCCATTAGAAAACGTATTTAACCTGCAAAGTTTTAAATTGATCAATTTCAGTATGATATTAAGACTCGATTACGACTCATTGTTTTTGATTGGTAACTCCTAATATCACTAGCCTATTGACATTGAAATAGTAATTATTGGCTACTCGTTATTGAGAAATTAACGAGTCAAGGAGTAACGCGTTACCACTCATCACTGAATTGGTTTGCGTAAATATTAGCCATGGACATTGGTTTTGGGTGGACCTATGAGTAAAAAAACAAAGTGGGGCGAAAGCGTGTGAGAGAATGAAAAAAGCGCCTTAATGGAATGAAGTCATCAGCGGTAATTAAATGCAGTGGGCAGAGAAAAGACGGGAGCGCGCCTGCCCCCAGAGCGCGCTGGGTGGTCTGCTACGCTGATAAATGTGTGGGCCTCATTCCAAGCGAGTGGCCGTGTAGGGACCGGTTAAAACAATACCACTACTTCTATCAACTTCTTTTCCTGGGTTTAAACCTCCACTGCAACAGCAAATACTCTCTGTGTACTCCTCTCACCTTTGGGTTGACTATGAAAATCTGACAATGACATATTTTCTTACTGGCTTTCTCCCTGTGGCAAAACGCCAGGCAGGAGGAAAGCCAACCGTTAGGGCTGTTCTGGACGGGACAATTACAAGGAAAACATCAATACACCATTCGATGTTTCAGTTCTATTTCGAAATTTAATTTAAAAACGTTTCCTCAAATTAAACACATAAACTCGGTGCTGGCAAATCATTTTAAAACAAAAAAATATACATTTGTAAGCGTTGTTTCCAACCTTTACGCACAGACACCAACGTCTCCAAACATATTATCTGGTTTTACGCACGGACCAGGGCTGTGAAATTACGAAAATGGTCATCCTCCATTTGGTCCAGTATTATGTTCCATTATGTCAAAACCGACAGCATCCCCAATAATAAACAGTAACGCCAGCAGAGATCAGAAGGACAACAAGCCCAACTGATTGAAGCCACGGCGAGGCAAAATGCTGCAGGCTATAGCTATCGGGGTCTCTGGGGAACAATAAGCAACCTACTGTCAACAGTTTTTAGGTTATGGACTGATCGTCTTTCAGTAGCCCTCGCACACACACAGCTCTATAAAAGGCTGTAAAAACGAACGAAAATTAAACTATCGACTGGGGAGATATAAAATAAACTGATTCGCCTTTTCTTCTGACTGAATTTTAGATCAATTAAATAAATTCAACTAAATAATCTAAAGAACCCCATGCATATGTCAGCTCCATGTGAATATACAATCAACTCCTGCCGCTGTCGTGTTGCTAATTATAATCTTCTGTGGTGTTGTATGTCACTCAGAAAGAGCCTGGATATTTCAGTTCCTCGTTGCATGCAGGTCTTAATTCCTCCTAGCCCGAGCGACCGACTGCATTGGCCGGTGATATTCTGGCTGAAAACTGCTGCGTCTGCCTTACTTTTATTCGTGGACCATTCCGATGGGCAAAGTGTCTTGTAGGAGTCGATCTCAAGTCCCCCTCCGAGTTTCTGTGCTCACAGTCCGGCCGGGCTTCCATCTCTCTCCCCTTGTGTCCCTGCGTAAATATTATGACTGCATCACACAAACAATACTGTATTCTTGTGTAAAAAAAAAAGTCCAACATCTACTCAAGACGGTGCGAGTAGACGGACATATCCCATCAGATTGAGTATTAGCTGATCTAGCGGGGCTTTTGCTTGATTTTTTATTTAAAGAAGGCCAGGGAAAATGTTTACATTTTGCTGTATAAACATCCTGCCCATGTTCCTGTCTATCTTTTACAGAAATCAGGAGGGTGGTTTGGAATATGAGGGGCATGATCTTTTGTAAAAAGCATTTCATAGACTAAAAAAATATTTCATACAAAATTTCACAATATAAATCACAGCTGAATAAAAATTCAGGCATAACCTATTTGCAAGGCTGGTGCTTTATCCACCTGGTCTAACATGGAGAGCTGTTTGCGGTTAAGCTTGTATACATTTCTTATATGCACAATATTCTAAGTTACAAAAAAAAAAGTCATAACAGAAAATCAGACAATTAATTAAATGACTGGGTCTACAGGCCCTGACCTATAAAACAGCTGGTTGTGGTGACTAGTTTGTGTTTGTTCATATAATATCTTACATTATAACCTATTTCAGTGACTTTCTATATAGGTTAGTTGTTTGCGTGGGCTATAGATATATTCACTATTTCAGTGTAAGAGTAAGAAAAAACATTTCCTTGAAAAGTGAACGCACACAGATGTGCATGCTACAGCCCACCACTGGAGTAGGAGGGAACTGGGCGGGTCCCAGCATTAGGATGGCCAAGACATCCAGCTTCCAATGCGCTGATGGCAACAGATAAGTAAAAAGTGAGCTCCTCGGACGCACGACAACACACCAACTGAAGTGGAAAGCGGCTCCTGTTCTGCTCCTTCTCCCACTTCGGACGCTGCGTAAAGGCGATCAGGCTTCAGACTGGTACAGGACTGCATGAGGAGGAAGAGTGTTAGGACAGTCTCGCCATTGGCTCGTGCGTAAAGTTTGCCTACGATAATTATCGGTTTTCTTTCTGTTTACGTCTATGTGAATTATTCGACGTTGTATTGTTGTATTGTAAGGTGGAACGCGAAATTTTAAGTTTGCCACCACGCAGATTGACGTTAACTAATGACGGCAGAGGTCCAGCAGCCCCCAGCGCAGACTCCTGCCCAGAGCAGCCCGATGTCTGCTCCGGAGAAGCCGCACGGACAGACCGCGGTGATGGAGACCGCCTCATCCACTACGAAAACCAAAAAGACAAACGCAGGGATCCGTCGACCCGAGAAACCCCCATATTCGTACATAGCGCTGATAGTCATGGCTATCCAGAGCTCTCCAACCAAACGCCTGACACTCAGTGAAATATACCAGTTCCTACAGAGCCGCTTCCCGTTTTTCAGAGGCTCATATCAGGGATGGAAGAACTCCGTGCGTCACAACTTGTCCCTGAACGAGTGCTTCATTAAGCTGCCCAAGGGCCTCGGCCGGCCCGGGAAGGGCCATTACTGGACTATCGACCCGGCTAGCGAGTTCATGTTCGAGGAAGGCTCCTTCAGAAGGAGACCCAGGGGTTTTAGGCGCAAGTGCCAGGCGCTGAAGCCCATGTACAGCATGATGAACGGCCTGGGATTCAACCACCTCCCCGAGTCCTATAACTTCCAGGGGAGCGGCGGGGGCCTATCCTGCCCGCCCAACAGTTTGTCTCTGGACAGTGGGATTGGGATGATGAATGGACACTTGGCAGGTAACATGGAGGGGATGGGTCTGTCCGGGCATTCCATGTCACACTTGTCGGCCAACAGTGGACATTCCTATATGGGAAGTTGTACAGGATCCACCGGGAGTGATTATCCCCACCATGACAATTCCGCCTCCCCACTGCTCACTAGCGGGGGAGTAATGGAGCCTCATCCCGTCTACTCGAGTTCAGCCTCGGCCTGGGCTCCGGCGCCCTCGGCCTCACTGAATAATGGAGCTTCTTACATTAAGCAACAACCTCTGTCTCCCTGCAACCCCGGAGCGAACGCGTTGCAGCCCAGTCTGCCCACGCATTCACTAGACCAGCCGTACCTGCACCAGAACGGGCACAGTACCACAGATCTACAAGGTAAGCCAAAAACCAATATTTCATTTAGTGCTGGAAGCTCACCTGCTTCACAGTATGGAGAGACATAAAACTGCATCTGCTTTTATAAAGTCACCAGGGGAGATGTAAATATGAATATAAAACTGCAGCTGATGTTACAACAGCAAATTGTGGAAGAAAATTTACTGAAGTCAGTGAGAAAAAACATTTTATGATGCAAGAATTCATATATTTTCAAACACCAACCAACAAATTAAATAATAATAATAATAATAATAAAGGGTATAAACAATATTTCTGAGATGGATTCATCGTGGTGAGTCACAGATTTTTATAGGTGTATCTCAAACTTAATTGTAATGGTCTTTAACAGTCCCTTCTGAGGACAACAATACATTTTTGCATTGCATTTATTTGACCATTACCTACATTCTTTATTTTGCTGCCACTTTGTATATAGGCCTATTATATAATGGGAGGAGTATTAGAATTATAATTTGCTCTATAGAAGAGTAAGGAAAATTATGTAGCCTAACTAAAAATAAGCAGCTTCTCACATGGAAGCAGAGCATGGGCTTCTTCAATTTCCTGCCTTCCAGTAACTGGAATGTGACTCAAAATAAGCCTAAAAATCAGCGGGTTTGCACATCGCAAACGTCTCCCAAATAGATTCCTGGAAGTGGTAACGGGAGACTCGGGAGGGCTAGTCTACCGGGACGCCAGTTTAGAGCCGTGCCAATCTCGGGGCAAGAAAAACAAGC
>OMOV01090006.1:0-11544 GCA_900312565.1 Beryx splendens
TTTTGATCAACCTATTATTTGATCCATGGTGATGATGATGAACTACTACTAATTTATTATTGAAGAGAATGTACTTACTAAAAGTTAACAGTGTAATATTAACTAAATAATAATTATCATGACCGTGAACTCCTCCTCCAACGAGGGGTTGATGTGGTGATGTATTCTAAAATATGAAGTAAAAATAAGCTATAATAATGCATTATTAATTTGTGGTAAATTTTAACGGTGCTTTAGAGAAGAGAAACTATAAGTCAGATATATCACATAAAAAAAAAAAGATATGAACCCCGGAACAAGGGGACTGAAAGGAGGACGACAGCGTTCTTCCTCTCACACTGAGATGTGGACCCAGGTCAGCTGAAGCTCTCTGTGCCGCCGTGCTCCCACAGGTTTGATCATCAGTCTGGAGAAGGAGCTGGTGCCGCTGATAGAAGAACTGCGGCAGGTGGTGGAGGTGGCGTGAGGCTTCAGAAACATGACAACCGCAGGCGAGATCCGCCGCAGAATCACCGGTCCGGATCACGTCACGCCCACCGAATCTCTCCCGTTTCTAAAGCTGCATTCACGTCCTATGGGGGGGGGGGAAACCCTCTGAACGTCTAAACCGCTCAAAAATTCATTTATCCCTTGCTGCCACTTGGGGCCGCCAAACCGTTTCACTTAGTGAGGCGTTTGTTTTACAGCAAACCAAACCTTGTAATGTCAACAATAAATGACAAATGTTCCAAGTTTCTATGGCGTTTTTATGGAGTTGTGACTGCAAAATGAATTACGTGATGAAAATCCTTCGTTTTGTTGGTTTTATTTGGAATCGACATCATGTACTGAACTTGACTACAGCTGTTTCCTGAAAGATGAGGTCAATGGTATTGTCTAGTCGGAAGCTTGTATCTACTGTCTTTCCCATAGGACATGAATGCATCATCATACACATGGACACACATAATCACACACACCTTAAGCTGATTAGTTTTTATGTTATCTGTGGTGTTGGTAATGCTGTGTTGTTATTTCCTCTAATTTTCTAACATTTGAATGTATTGGATGTCGTCCTCTGACGCTTACTTTTCTTTTTAAAATTAATAAATTGTATGACTCATTCATGTACTTATTTTATTTATTAAAACAAACTGCATTTCTGCCACAGGAGTGACCCAATGCTTTGGAATTATTGTTGAAGAACAGTTACAGCAAATGCTGATGCCTGATATATATTACCAGTAAAACACAGGTGCTATTTATAGGAACTCAAACAAGTAAATGTACCATAAAGCAGAGCGGAGTGTCACATTCTAGGTGTCATGCTCAAGTCATTATACACAGGGTCCAAAGTGCTCCTCATGTTGGGACTTTGCAGTTATTTTTTGAACTGCTGGTAATTCAATGTCCATACAGCCGATGTATCGCCGTCTCCTTCTCCAGTGAGCCTCCAACAGTCATCGGCCTTTTCTTATCTGTGACTGGAAATACGAGTATGTCAAAACTCTTTTTAGGTTAATGGTTCACAAAGCATTTCAAGTATTTCCTGAATTTATATCAAAACAGATTATTTGAGGCCAGTGCAGCATACTCTGAAAAAGCCATTGTGTCTTTGTGACTAGCAGAACATCCCATAATAACCACATCATTACTTCAGTTGTTCACTTAGGAAATCCTGTATTTTTCAGTTGTAAGGGTGTGGGCTTAAGGCTACAAAGACGATGTTGCTCTCTAGTTGCTTGTACTACTTAGAATAAAAACCCACCCTCTTGTGCTCTTACCCTGTTGCATATCATCAGTCTGTCATATTCAGTGCATTCAGGAGTTATTTTGTGATGTGTTATAAGTGTTAAAAGTTACTTTTTGCGTGAACCCACTTTCCCTCAACCTGCCTCGTCTACTTCTAGTTCAGTTAGCGATTTCCTACGTTTCCCACAATGCCTTTTGACATCCTCAAGAGAAGGTGCACTTGTTACTTTCGGTCAAAGGTAGGTGTATGGGCATAAAAATATAGCTAGCGAGCCAACTAGTTGGTGAACATTGGTGCATGTCTTGTGGCTGCGCTGTATTCTGATGTATTGAAGCTACTGTTGGTGGAGAAATTGGTCTCCTCTTCTACGATGGATTTCACCCTGTATGATTGTTGAACGTCAGTACCAAATGGCTCTAGAAAGAAGCCCTCACTCTTTGATTAGGAGGGACTGGCACCAAAACCTGATAACAAAATGGACCCAGTAATTGCCAATCACTTTTTTAGCAGTGCTAAAGGGTTGAGTTTTCCTTTAATTGCACTGTTCATGATACAAAGATTTCAGCATTATATGGAGCAAAATGGGGAGGCCCCATTGCGTTTTTAAAATATTGCACGTCCTGCCAGCATTGTGCAAGGAATGCAATCTAGAAGAGGCAGACATGCTCACCAGTTTCCACCTCAGGATCTTGATCCACTCGTCTGCCTCCACACCCGTCTTGGAGCAAAGATAAAATGTCCTCTCAGGAAACACCAGGCTATGGAAAGAGACAGATATATAGAACCACTCAAGCCAAAAACAGGGCAAGGAGTGCATTATGTTTTGAATTTCTGCCAGCATTCTGAGTAGAACCCAAAATGAGGACACAGGACTTAGGTTTAGACACACATATAAAAAGTAAACTGACTTTTTGATTTTCTTGCTACAAAATTAGTTCAAAATACATTTATTTGGGATTTTTGGTCCAGCATCTACACAAAATTTCTATCAAAAGTAGAGTGATAATTTAAAGTGAAAAAGAAATGTGATAGTATAAAATTCCCGAATAACAGAAACATTTTGTTCACAAAAGTATTTAACCCCTTTACTCACATGGGCTATTTTTTCTCCATCGCAAAAAACATTTAGCATATTTTGTTCTATTTTTAGGACCGTTGTTTGATTGAAAGTAATTCAGTAACTGACTTGGATGGTTATTGTGCTAATGGTTATTGTGTAAAACCATGCTACTGAACTCGCCATCTGCTATTGGCTGATATTTGATGCCACCTGCCACCAACATTACAGCCTGTAATCACAATAAAGCGATTTTTTTTAATTGGAATTTTACATCATATGCCAATTTTACATCTTGCGTCATCTAAATTCCTTGAATTTCCACTCAACTGTTATGGAACAGTACTTTTATGTAGATTTTAGAGCATAAATCCTACATAAAATTATTTTGAATTGATTTTGCAGCACTAAAAAATGTGTAAAAAGTAAAGGAAGGTGAATATTTGTTCTAGCCACTGTAGGGCACAGACGCTGCTACCTTTCAGCCGACTTCCCCTTCCCTTCCTCTGCTTCCTTCTGTTATTTATCTGCTTAGACTTCTCTTTTTCTCAACCGGCTCACATGTCACATTTTCCTGCCACGGGGAAGTACAACTAAGAACCACTCAAAACATACCCACTCTGTCTAGCGGAAGCAGCCTGCAGAAGTTTTGTTGTTTTGTTGTTCTTATCTGTTTAATATTACATACAGCTTGATATTTCCATACTGCATTTATTTCCTATTTCTGTGTATTTTCATATCATGAATTTCTTGTCTCATTATGCTCTACTGCTGTTATTTTGCACAGTTATTCATCTCGTGCTGCAATTGTCCGTTGTGTTGTGTTTCAAGGGACAATAGTAGGGATGGGACGATATATTGAATATATTGCAGTACAAATGTGACAATACGTATCCTGGGACAGAAAAATGAACTATTAGCTCCATTTTATTCTGCTGTAGTAATGAGACTGCTTGCCCATCACAGTTTCACAAGCTCTCCATCCAAATTATATTATTTACACTTTGTAATGGTATTTTTAAATTGTTGTTTACATTCTTGCAAGCAAATGCCATCGCTAGAAAGATTTGTAGCTCAGAAATTCTGTACAGTCAGACTTTGTTGTCACTGAAATTTTTATTACACTGTATCCTCGAATCGTGAACCCAATATCGTGTATCTAATCATATTATGAAATAAGCATATTGTCCCATCCCTAGACAATAGATACAATTTCTACTGTTTCTACTGTACCGAATGAACATAATATGTTTTCTGGGGGCTGATGGGGCAATTGAACAATACCAACAATTCAACAATTACAGGTGCTGAGCTTTCTGACACTCCAAATCTCTACTGACTTACAAAACTTACCAGAAACAGTTGACTCTGTCCTGAGAGTAGTCGAACTGGACTGCAGAGCAGGCTCTCAGATCCAGGGTACGAATGGGTTCCTCACACTGGGACAGGGTGGACAAACTACAGCTTAGCTACACCATCGCTGGATCAATCACACGTTAAAATCATCTAAACCTTCATCTGGTTCTCATTGCTTGGTAATACGATTGGAACCAGTTGAAATTAAATTGCTGCTATAGGCAGGCTAAATAAAATGCTTTGGGAAATATTCAAAATGTAAGCGCCATAGATCAAGATAATCACTTGAGAATCAAATGCCAATTCTGAACATTGTTAGTAATATCCCTGAAATACATTTACAAAATGATGTTCCAAACGTGTGAAGGGAAACTCACCATTTTGTCTTTGAAGTATTTGAGTTCATGTCTGTTGAGTGTGAACCACCTCTGTTTCCAGCTCTGCAATAAGGTATAAAATTGGATGTGTTTTAAATACCAGGGCAGCCAAAGCAATATACTGAACCTTTGAAGCTTGTATTTTTGGATATTAATCAGTACCACGTGACAGATCCTGCTGCACTATTCTTAGATGACATTTGCAACTGCCATCATTGTGGTACAACTGAGGGGGAACAGAGCTACAAACGTGAGAAGTGCAGTATTACCTAACAAAAACCTCATTCTAACAGCTTTGTGCTGAGACCATGATGTAAGGCTGTAATAGCGCTGATCTGAATCTGTAAAGCCCCAATCCCTTACAACTCATCCACTGATCTTACCTTCACAATTGCTCCTTGCTTCACCAGATAGCCCTCCTTCGTGCCCAGCTGTAAACAGATGCTTTGTATTAATAGTGAGTGAAGCTTCGACTTTAAGGATGACCTGAACAGAGAATTTAATTTGAACCCTCCTGTAGGTTTGATCATATCAATCTTCCAACATTAAACCAAAACTCTACGCTTCATGTGAACTATGTGGTAACGTTTAGTGTGTGTCATTATTAAGGTTGGCCCACATACTGATACTGATTTTTTGGATTGAAGCTGCTGATAGCATTCTGCTGCTGATAGTATGCAATGTGTTTTATTCTTGGCAGGGTGGAAAAGCTTCTGAAACGGCCATGGGACACTAAAATTCTCCATTGAAACCCAGGATAAGAAGAACTGATTAAACCGAACTGATTAATTGGTCTAACCCTGGTCAGCATTGGAAACCAAAAGTGCGTGCGAAAAGTGTGTAGATTGCCATACCGATGGTGCATTCGCCACAAGATCGTTTTCTGTTCGCCCCGTCTGTATGGCGGTGTGAACTCGCACAGACTCATAGATCGATGGCTCCTCCACACGCCATGGATATGGACATTTTAGGACGATAAGAGTTCCTGGTTGGGAGGCAGGAGGGCGGTGTTAGGTGCAGTCTGCATCATCTGCATGGAACAGGCTAAACTGGAATTTACAGTGTGACAAGTAATCCTAAGATGTTGAGATCACAAGTCAAACAGACTAGTCAAAGAGCAAAGCAAAGAAGTGACATAAAAGTCCCTTTACATAGTCTGTGCAAGCAATACGCAACAACACAAAGGGCAACGCAAGGGGCATTTCTCTTGTTCTTGCGTAGCAAAATGTATAGTCCAAATTTCATGTTGCAGTGTCGTGTTTCAGGTCGAGGTAATGGAAATATTGCTAAATGAACAACTGCAAGCGAAGAGGTATGTGTTTATGGTGTAAACACAACAACAAGCTTCATAGTTGCCAACTGCCAATGCCTGTTGTGTTGACTGATCCCATCACTAAGTACCTCAGTGTGACTGCCAGGCACCGGACTGCACTGGTTCTCGTTCCTATTTAAAGGACAAAGGTACCATCTTCTTTTCAACTTTATCTTTTAGTGGCAAAGTAGACATTCCTGTAAATACCCAGCTCAGGGTGACTGACTCCCCTTGTGAATAAGTCAACACCGTCGTAAAAGTTTGTGAAATGAGTACAAACTCTGAAACGCATATTAGTTGTTCTGGACATTAATAATGTGAAGATTCCTCTAACATGAAAGTAATATGTGACAATATCACATGAAAAGGCTAGGTAACGGTTAATTTTAGGCAAGTAAAACAACTTTGGTTGAGGTTAAGGTTTTGGTCTTAGTTCAATAAGAAGAACTTTTGCTAAAAATGAAAACCAGAAGAAAACTTGTTGGTATAAGTTGGGAAGTGAACCCAGAGCCTGCGTATATTATATATTTATATATATATATTTCTTTTTGCGTATACATGACTTGTGTTAACTGTGTACCAGTTCTAAGGAAATCAGAGTGCTAAGATGTGGTGTTGTATAAGCTAGTAATATTAGTGAATAATAGAACTGGCATTCAGCATACCTGTGTCACTGCCTAACAGAGGCTGGTTGGCAAAGTGGTTGACAAAGTCTTGAAGGGAAGCAAACTCGTTGAAACCGAAGGCATAGCCATTGTCCTTGCGCATCACATGGAAATGCTTGACTGAATCCTTTGCCCTGCGTGTCAAATGACATGAGAAATGGCATTTAACATTGCATTTATCATTTCAGATAATATTTTATTTAACTGTCAAAGTCGTTAACATGCAAGAATGATCCTAGAAAGCACACAATTACAGATAGGTACAAATCTTTTTATCTATCCCTTCCCACAGGAGGACTTGATGGCAGGGTGCAGAGTGAGTATGGAGAGGTGGCTTAAGGAATACACAGAGTTTCTGGGAGATTGGTCTATTGGTCAACTTACCTGTTAAGTGATGAAATAGATACTAACATCACCTATGGATTCTTGGTAGATCATTGGTTCTGGTGCTCCATGCTAACACTTTAGCGTACACTATGTTGGGTGATAGTAGGTGCCTAGCACTATTATATATTAATAAGAAGACCTTTTAGCAATAGAAAATATTTAGTGGTTTTAAAAAAAATTGTTTGCTCAAAAATGGCATCCATTGCCTGAAGAGTGCAGATGGAAATCTGACTGTTAACATTGCTAATTTATTGTACTTTGTTAATGAGTTGGATACAAGCGAGATATTAAAATTTATTCTCTAAGTTACAAGAACACTAGGCCCTGTCCACATGTATATGGATATTTCTGAAAACACATTTTCCCCCCCATCCTGTCTACATCAACGGTGTTTTAGAAAATCTCTCCGTCCACACACGATCGCAAAAATGATTGAAAACGCATGTCAGGCCAATAAAAATAAAACGTGTCATAAAACTTTATGTCAAACACCACAGAAGAGCATTAGGAGACCGTGGAAGCAGTTTTCCAAAAGCTCCGTTTTCAGTGACCTAAAACACTGTTTTAGGTGGAGGAGGCTAACATGCAGAGAAAACACTACGTTTTCAAAAATATTCATACGTGTGAGCAGAGCCTTAGAAGGCCTTAGGTTGTTGTTTTATTTTTATTCTTTTTTGTCCGATTGTTTTTATTTATTTTTTTATTTTTTGTCTATATGGTATGTTATAAATCTTAATAAAAGAAAAAATACGTTAGCGCACCTTATGTTGAGTGATAGCAGGCTCCATGCTAACACTTTAGCATACACTTGAGTGGTGGTAGACGACTAGCATTATCCAAAGTAAGAGGACTGACCTTTTCACAATAGAAAGTACTTAGTTGTTTTTGTTATATGTCCTATAGATTCATACATTTTCAAAATGAAATATCATTAGCTCCATATTGTAGATGTAGCTAGGTTTATTTTTATAACTATTTCAGGTGAGCAACCACACTGCGGCATAAATTTTAGTTGTACTCCCATTGCCCATCATATTCACTTCCTATGGAACCATCCCTGCTCATTCAAAATGGTGCGTTATTTTTGTATCATGTTTTGTGTAAATCTCCTTCACAAGCCTGCCAAACATAGCCACATATCTTTTAAGATAACTTACCATTTAGCTTTAGAGCTGCTGCAAGTTCGCATTAGACGTTAGATTCTCTGCCCGAACCCGAGACCGGCCCGGCCCGTGGGTTGGGTCCGGGTCGGGTAGGAATTTCCCCTCCAGTCCTTGGGCCCAGGCTGGGCCGGTCTCGTGGTCAGATATAACGTCTTTTTTTTGTTTTTGTTTTTTAATAATTGGGGTGGGGAGTAAGCCAGGCTATTTGGTGTGATAATCAGAATGTTATATGTATTATAACATTGTAACCTTAAACCTTATGTAGCCTATCAATCACTGTGATCGATACATATTCACATCTCAGTCAGCAGCCGCACAGCGTCTCCTCCTCTCCTCTGGCACCATGCGCACGCAGACAGGTTGATAACCATGGATCCCATGCAGAATTCTGGACAGATTTCTGTCATTCAAATTTCTCTGTAATCCACAAAGTCTGATTGTTAATTCCTTGTGTCAATTATGTTTTTATCACCAGTCAATCAAAGGTTACGATTTGAAATGCAAGTGTCGGGGTTTTTCGCTGCGCCTCGCTTTGCGAGTCCTTTGCGAGAGGAAGTAGGCTGCTGTAGCCCGCACGTAATTCTGAACAGATTTTTGTCATTCAAACAACTCGGAATTAGTTTACTATATACATTTATAAACAGGCAACTTACTATGAAAATTTCGGTTTTACACCAGGCTCGGGTCCATAAATGAAGCCAATGGGACGGGCCCGGGCCGGGCTCAGAAAGAACGTGCACGGGCTTGGGTAAGGTCGGGCTTGTTTTTTTGGGCCCGATCTAAGGTCTAGTTCTCATTTCCTCACATTTGAGATAATGCTAGGGGCCCACTATCACTCAACATAATGTATACTAAAGTGTTAGCATGGAGCACTGGAGCCAATGATCTACCAGGGACACATGGATGACTTTGGTGTCTATGTTCTTATCACTGAACGGGTAAGTTGACCAGCAGGACAATCTCCCAAAAACTTGGTGTATTCCTTTTAGTTAGGAAGGCTGGTATTAGCAGACTAACCTCACAGACAGGGCAAAGCAGCCAGGGCCTTCATTACTGTTTCGAAGGAGATAGCTTCCATCACTTCCATTGGACAAGAGAAGGGCCTCTGCAGCATGGCGGGACAAGTCAAAGTGGTACCACCTTAAAACAAAATGGATGTTAGACAATCTCTCTCTCTAGTGCATCATGCAAAAAAGCAGCTGTAGCTGAGTAATGTGGTGGGCAATTATAAAAAAAAAAAAATTAGAAAAAAATCCATAAAGATAAGATACTTTCAAAAATGACATGAAACGTTTTCTAAATATCAAAATAGACTAGCTTTTGACTTGCTTTTAGATAATGATCTTTTATCAAGTGTCTCTGACCTTTTTTTGTTTCTCACATTACTTTCATAGCGTTTGCTGTCAGTTTGATGTATGTAAAAAACAACAAAATGTCAGCAGGGTGGTTGCTGTACTATTTCCCTCCACTTAACTGTAAAACAGTTAAATGGAAAATCCACCAACTTGACAGTGAACAGGTCTAGTGTGATTTTACAGGGATACTGTTAGATTTTTCTGCACAGAATCACTTCCAATGAATTTATAAAACATATTTACATATAAAAGCTCAGATATACATGAGAGATCACATATTCCCGCAGTTCAATGTCAGTGGAGCTGCTGTATCACGTCAGAGATTGTTAGCCTTGTATCTCTGGCATACAGCACCTGAATTCTATTTTGAGCTTCAAATAATGTGAAAAGGGCATATTTCTCATTAAATACTCTGCTATCAGACAAAAGGTGACGCATTTCACCCCTTAACGAAACCTCATGCTGCGAGACGGACACAAAGGAAACAGCTGTTGAAGGGATGTGAAAGCTGATTATTTGCATTGAGAGTTGCTGAATGCCTGTAAAAGTACCAATGAGACCAACAACTCAAGGTTTAGGTTATGTTTGGTTATCACCCTTTCATGTAAAAGGGAAGCACATATTGTTTATAGTGTTATACTACATAAACCTCACCATTGAGCTTCCCCATTGGTGCAGTGTACAATGACATTCATTGTTTTGGACCTTGAATGATAGACTCTATGACATATATTAAACCTACCATCAGCCTATTAAACGATGCACTTAATGAAAACTTGGATGGACCCCCATTTGATCAGATTTAGTCCCAGAGATCTATATGGGAAGATTATAGTAGTTGATTTAGTATTGGGGAGCTCCTTGAACCACCTCAAGCAACCCTAGAACCACCTAAAGGAACCATAAAACCACCTCAAGGAACCCTAGAACCAAGGACCCCTACAACCACCCCAAGGACCTCTGGAACCACCACAAGGACCCTTGAAAGTCCTCCAACCTCCATTTTGAGACCCACTGCTCTAAAATGTAGTTGTAGTATACCACTCAATTTAAGAATTTATATATGTATGTGGTCAAGGACATCCCAGTCCGACAAGCAGGTACATCTCCGAACGACCCAAATTCTCAGTCCATTTTTTGATCATGCCCCTTATGGTAGAGTTGTTGTGTATGAGCAGATGCATCTGCGGATACCAGTTTTGTGTTTTTTTTTTTGTTTATGTTTATTTTGTCAGGGACCATGTACAAAAAACATTAGACTAATCTCAATTCTAAAATTGAAAGTTTGGCCTGATGGTGGCGCTAAAGGAAAGGTCATGGGGTCACCAAAATCAATAGGGTGCATCCTCTAGGGGTAATGAATGTGGCCGGTGAGTTTGAAAAGATCTGGATGAAAGCTGCTGGAGTTATCGCGCTAACACGAAACTCTGCGGCGGCAGCGGCGGGCGGGATAAAACCCTGGGGCGTCACTAGACCCCGTTTACTGAGGCACGTGCCCCAGTAAAACTTTGCTGTGCCCCAGTAAAATGATTAAGTAGGATATAAGCTCTCGGCAGATTTCTCATTAATATACAAAAAAAAAAATCCAGGTTTAAAAATTTGTACTTTTTTTACCGACCGATTGGGAGATTGAGTCAGATATAGCTAGATCCGTTTTGCGTTCTGCTCTTGACTGGTATCGTAGCCTAATAGGCCTACAGTACATCAGCTGATTACGACCGCACGCACAGGACACAGAGAGCGTCACTAGCGCAACAGCAGCGCACCACCCCTCCCCTCCCCCTCCCTCAATTCAGGCTTGCCGCCATCCAGCAGTAATGAGCGAGAGAAAAATGAGTGAGCAGCAACGTTAAAAGAAGCTTAGTTGAAATCCAACATATTGTTAATTATTAGTTATAGTAATTTATGAAGAACGAGGATTTAGGAGGTTAAAGCAAATAAGGTTATCTAGCAGAATTGTCTACAGCTAAATTAAGCTAGCTAACGTTAGTTAGGATAGCTAATGTTAGTTAAGATAGCTAATGTTAGCTAGCTCGCTCACTAAATTGTTAGCTAACTTACTAACGTTACTGGCATTGGCAGCTAGATTGCAGCAACAACTAACTAGCTGAAGGATCATTCCTGCAGCACACAATATTTA
>OMOV01090012.1:0-12856 GCA_900312565.1 Beryx splendens
TAGATAGATAGATAGATAGATAGATAGATAGACTGATTGATTAAAGTGGGTTTAACCAACTCCAGGCTTACTTTTTCTGATTCTACTTGATGTATTTGAGCAACCAAGTAAGAATATGCAGTACATCCCACTGATCATGAATGGATCTCTGTATCTGCCTATTTGGTCCACAGCACATCAACAACGAGCACATCCATGGAGAAAAGAAGGAGTTTGTGTGCCACTGGCAGGAGTGCACTTCGGGAACAGAGGCCTTTCAAAGCTCAGTACATGCTGGTGGTTCATATGCGCAGGCACACAGGAGAGAAGCCACAAAAGTGCACCGGGAGTGCTTCTTAGTCTCTGTCTGTCTGTCTCTCTCTCTCTCTCTCTCTCTCTCTCTCTCTCTCTCTCTCTCTCTCTCATCTCCATTTTTACACTCGCAAGTAGTAAATTGGCAAAAGCTTGATAGCCACCATTTCCATTGTCAAATGTATCATCCTGTGTGTCCATAACATGCCATGGAATATTATGAAGTCAATAATGAATTATTCAAGGGCTCCAACTGTGGAGTGCTTTGTATTTAGTGAGGCCAGGTTATGCACTGTATTCCCTGATATGTTGTTTTCATGAAAGGCTGACCTTAACGTGTTGCTTTTATAAAACATAATAAAACGGGAGGAAATAAAGTAGCTTCATTACCAGGAGGCAGGTGAAGGTGACCTCTACGAGGGGCCTGGCCTTTACACTGATACTATCATACCTTGGTAATTTATTTCACTGAGCAGAGCTGTAGACCCTCTTTGTTTTTCCTTTTTTTCCTTTGAAGAATATAATAAAGCCTCTATTTTAGTTAGTATGAAAACTAGTTAAGAATGGGTCTGATGGCATTTCAGAGGTCATGAAACTCTCTTAAAACATTAATGCAAGGAAAAAACTAAATGGAAATCAAAGTTTAAAAAGTTTTCATGTGACAACACTGAATGTGGTTGTAGTTTAATCACAGTTGGACTGCAGGACTCTGCAAGGCTTCATAGATTGACTAATTCTGTTTTTACAAAGTAATTTCCAAAGCAAGGATTTTAAATTCTGAATGCATAGTTTGGTTTGAATTAAAGGCAAGGTTTACTCTGTATTACAAGTTGGCTATTGTTGTGAAACCAGTATGTATGTGTATGTTTTAGTTTGAAGGCTGTAACAAGGCCTACTCTCGCCTGGAGAATTTGAAGACCCACTTGCGCTCCCACACTGGAGAGAAACCATATGTGTGTGAACATGAGGGCTGCAACAAGGCCTTCTCCAATGCTTCAGACCGGGCCAAGCACCAGAACCGCACTCACTCCAATGAGGTACTGACACCACTGAAAGTCATCTTGTATACACGTCCAAATGTGAACAATAGCCTGATGGTTGAATTGAGGTTTTTTTTCCCTTGGCTTTATAAAGTTGGAACAATGTTTTTGCAGAAAACCTCATTTATCCTTTAAAGGGTAACAGACCATGCATTAATGGATAAAAGGCCTGTATCTTGAGTAAATCTGGTAACAGAGGAGACTTAGAGATTTTCACATCATCAGAGTTCTGCAAAAAATTAATGTTTTATGTCCTTAATGTCAAGTTTCAGCAACCGGGAAAGAACTTGGCATGTATTAACACTTTATGCAGACTATTTTCAATAGTTGTGTTGGCCCAAGAATTAAGTTTAAGTATTTTCTAGATGTGGAAGATGATGTCAATGTGAAATAAATTTGATGTAAAAGTCTACACATGAACAAGATGCTGTGTATTGACTGACGCCCTGCCCTTTTACAGAAACCCTACGTGTGTAAGATCCCAGGCTGCACTAAGCGGTACACAGACCCCAGCTCCCTGCGTAAACATGTGAAGACGGTCCACGGCCCTGAAGCACACATCACCAAGAAGCATCGTGGAGACACCGGCCCTCGGCCACCTGGCTCAGCTATGACCCCTGGTGGCCAAAACTCTGAACTGCTGCTGGAAAAAGAGGAGACACGAAGGGAGGACTGCAAACTACTGGCTCCCGAGACTGCTCTGGTTAGTGATTAACGATTCATAAAAAATTATATTTGAACAATTTTACTCAAGTGCTGCAAGGTCCTTTTAAATTAAAGGATAAGAGCCAAGTAAGACTGCAATGCAATGTTTTCTTTAATTGTGACACAAAGAGCAGCAAAACAAAACCTTGTTTTGCTTTGTGGTCTTTTGACCAGGAAATGTAAAATACAAGTATGTTGTGGTTGTCCATATGACCCATGTGTGATTCAGTTAGCATGACTGTGGTGACATTTTGCTGCTGTTTCTGTGGTGATTACCACCAGTTGTTCTTTCAAACCAATCAATGTGATATTCATTTGATTGCCTGGTATGCCAGCCAAATTAACTTTTGAGGCTATATTATATGTCCATTGACAATCTCTGGTCTGTTCTCTACTGCCTATTTATCATCTTATATTGTATATGTGGCCTTGTTGTCTCTCTCTGTCTTTCCCTCTGTCTGTGCCTGTCTGCCTCTCTCTCTCTCTCCCTCCTTCACTCCTCTCAGAAATCCCAGCCAAGCCCTGGTGGTCAGTCCTCCTGCAGTAGTGAGCGTTCTCCACTGGGGAGCGCCAACAACAATGACAGTGGGGTGGAGATGAACCTGAACGCAGCGGGCAGTCTGGAGGATCTCACGGCGCTGGAGGATGGAGTAGCAGGTGGAGGTGGAGGAGGAGGGGAGGCAGTGAGTGTCGGAGGAACACTGGGCATGTCGGCCCAGGCTCTGAAGAGGCTGGAGAACCTCAAGATTGACAAGCTGAAGCAAATCCGCAGGCCCACTCCTCCTGGCCGATGTGCCAGTAACAAGCTGCCTGCACTTCCTGGTAGGTTTTGGGTGATGTCATGATGTAACAACTTGCATATTCACAATGATGCATTTGTGGGCATAGTCTTGGTTTATACTAATTCATGTAGAGGCCCTTTTACACATAATAGAATATGTTTCTAGTATGAATTGCATCACTAAAACATAAATTATTTAGATGACTGCTCTAGGATTCAGGGATGAGTTCTCTGGGACATTCTAATTCTATAAAATAAAATATATTATGGGTTATATAAATCAAAATAAACCTTTCCTTATCTGTTATATTTTCATCTTATCTGTCTCCAGGTTCAGGGGAGATGATAGGGATGTGTGCACCTTCTCCACTCCTCTCTAATCGACGTGTTATGGAGCTATCCAATCACGACGTAGGAGGTGGTACTTCTATGGCCTGCTCCACCAATGACAGGAGAGGAAGCGGTACCAGCAGCCTAAGCTCTGCCTACACAGTGAGCCGTCGGTCCTCCATGGTGTCTCCTTACCTGTCCAGTCGACGCTCTAGTGAGGTTTCCCAGATGGGAGGAACAGGAGGAGGAGGGTGTCACCTCCTAGGTCCAGACCAGGGTGGGGGTGACCCCCTCTCTCCTGAGACCAATCGCAGAGGAGCTCCCTGTCCTGGAGGAGGAGGGTTGCCAGGTCTGCCTACTCTAACCCCTGCTCAGCAATACAGCCTAAAGGCCAAATATGCTGCAGCAACTGGCGGCCCACCCCCTACTCCATTACCCAATATGGAGCAACCAGTTACCCCAGGCAGAAGAGGAGGTTTTCTGAGCGAGTACCAGGGGCAGCCTCTGCCTCCCTTTCTTCAGCAAGGTGGCCTACGAAGGCACAGTGCCAACACAGAGTATGGCACTGGTGTTATCTACCCTCACCAGGCTCCAGGTAACAACAACAGGCGAGCCAGTGACCCAGTTCGATCAGCAGGAGATCCACAAGCTCTCCCTAAGGTCCAGCGCTTCAACAGCCTTAATAATGTTGCCATGATGGGCCGGAGGAATGCGCTGCAGCACTGCGGCTCTGACGCCAATATTGCCCGCCACATGTACTCCCCTCGACCGCCTAGTATCACAGAGAATGTTATGATGGAGGCTATGGCTATGGAGCCCCACCATGGCTCTGCGGATGCCAGGGATCATTCCATGATGATGCCGCCTGGAGAGAGAAGCTTTATGGGATACCAGCAGCAGCACCACCCCCTAGGAGGAGGAGGAGGCGGAGGACCTCCGTCCAACCAACTGTCCCCAAGCCATGACACTCTGGGCTGCCCAGACCAAGGCTACATGCAGGGGCACTACCAGAACCAGCGAGGGGATGTCAGCTCTAGGGCTGGTGGAAGTCAGATGGGCCAGGCAGGGCCTGTTCATCCAGAGGGCATGTCTAATACTCTTCTCCAACAGGCTGAGTACAGTATGAGCACCTGCCAGCTGAGTCCCTCGGGCCCCCATTACCCCAGCCTAGGTCAGGGTGGTGAGGCTGGAGGTGGGACAGGTCCCTGGGGTGACACCCACAGCCAGGTTCAAACTTCCAGCCATGCTCTCCAGAACCAGGGAGGAATGCAGTATTCGGACCGCAGCATGCAGCCCCAACAGACACAGGCCCACTTTAACAATCAGACAGGCCTCTATAACAGTCCAGATGGAACCCATAAACTCATCATCAAACCTGAACAGCAGTTCCATCCTGGGATGGGAGGTGGAGATGCCTGTCAAAGTGCTAAGCTCCAGCATCAACAACAGCGGCCTCTCCCCCAGCAGACTCAGGGTTACCCACAACAGACAGGCCAGGTTATGATGAGGAGCTCCAACAATCCCAGCTGTGACTTCCATGGTCAGATGGATCCCCAAGGGCAGAACCAGAACTCCTTTCCCAGTGGAGGGGGCCTGAGCCTGGGCTGCGCTGGCTCTGCACTCGCTGACGGGCGGAGGTCCCAGACACCCATGATGCAAGTGAAGGAGATGATGGTGAGGAACTATGTGCAGTCCCAGCAGGCGCTGATGTGGGAGCAGCAGCAAGAACAGCAGCAGCAGAGTGGAGTAAAACCTCCTCCTCTTTCAGACAACATGGACATGAGTGGCCAGACGGCAATGATGCAGCACAGTCCACAGCACCAAAACCAGAACCTTTACTCCAACCAGCCCTATCCTTCCTACCCCAATCAGAACCTGGTGATGAGCCCCCAGGCCCACAGCCGAGGGCCCAGCTCCATACCACCTAAAGACCAGCAGCTGACAGGTCTTCAAGGCTCATGCTATGGCCAGGAGATGGTGGTCCCCAGGCCTCCTCAGGGACGTAAACCTCTCAGTCGCCAGAACAGCCTGTCGCAGCAGTCAGGCGGGGGCTACCTGGGCAGCCCACCTCACCTCAGCCCAGTCCACTCGACCTCCAGCCCCAGACGAGGGGTCCGACTGCCCCCGGTCCAGCATCCACAGCACCCTCAAAACGAGATGTTCTCCCCTTCCAATAACAACAACATGTACTATTCGGGCCAGATCCACATGGGTATGGAGAAACACATGGATCCCCAGAGCGGCCCTTGTCTGAACCAGCAGCATAGTATGGGGTCCAACCTGGACCCAACGGGCAGCACCAAGCCTGGCTCCCTGGCTCCCTACCCTGAGTCTGGCCCCATCTCCAATGCCCTGGAGAACCTGGACCTGGACAACGCTCACATAGACTTCACCTCCATCATCGACGATGCTGAGCCTTCGTCCTTCAGCCCGGTCAACAATCCCCTCCAGGGGCAGCCAGGGTCTTCCTCCCAGACCTCGTCTCGTCTCAACACCCCCCAGACCTCTGTCACTCTTGCCCCAGGCTCTGGCCTGTCCAACATGGCTGTAGGCGACATGACGTCCATGCTTACCTCGCTGGCTGGGGAGAACAAATACCTAAACACACTGTCTTAGAAGAAGCCTCCCTGACTGTTTTTGTTTATCAGACTAATGCTCAAACAGAGGTCTTGGCCAGTTCTTAATGTTTTAATTGAGATCACAGATGGAAATATTCATAGCCCAATAGCCAGAGGCTAGTATTTTTCTGTTTGGGCTAGTGCAAAATTGTCTTCATTAACCAGATTTTGAATGATAAGGAACTGGCAGCCAAACCAGATCCGCCCAGCTGGTGCTCAAAATCTCTAGGTTCTATTACTTATTTTGATCGTCCCTTGTACATAACATACAAGTCTGGGTCAGGTAGGATGGACAACTGAACTTCTGGAAGGAATGGAAAGTGTATATGCATCATTAGCCTGGGCTACTTTTATACACTCCCCTAAGCCTTCTTAACTAAACCCTAACTCTGGTTTCTTAAACTATGAACCAGGGTCCAAAACCAGTTGTGGGCCTATTGCTGCTGGATCCCCACATGGCTAGAGTAATAATATGTTTTAATGAGTCTGGGTTGCAGGTTGAGACTAAGTTACTCACTCCCAGGCTCAAATAATATAAGAATCCCTGCCCAAAACCTTAAAACCAAAGGTGCCTGATCAACCTCCCTCGCTGTATTGTTTCCTCACTGCCTTGGTACTTGGTATTTTTCTGTGCCTACTGTAAGACACAGAACCGTATGCCTGATATGAATTTGATACTGAACATTTTCCAAACAGGCATTCCAGACACGTAAGGGCTGTGGCAACAGTGGAGCAGAGAAGGATACATGTAAATAAGTTTTATATACATTTATATATGCTGTGTATATGACAATGTGGACAGTGAAGAATTCCTCTACTGTCTCACGATGGACTGCTTGGATTCTGAAGGCCGGGAGTTAATGAGATAGTTGTTCGAAGAGCCGAGCGAAGACTGAAGAGTGCTTTTAGTGACTGAAAAATAACAATGTCTCAGTGCTACTTAATATTAACCTGTATTGCTACGGATTTCTTCTTGTCAGGGAACAGCACACTCTATACTAGTGGCATATCAGTATTCCCACACAGCATGTACGCATACACACACAGACACACACATGCACATACACACACAGACACTCAGGCCTCTGACTCTTTGGTGTTCGAATCATGGTGTAGTGGCCTTTCCAGACAGAGAGTTTGCACTCCACATGTTTACTGTAAGTGTTCCTAAAGCAGCTGTGTAATTATTTTTTAACAGTGTGATGTATGAAAACAGAAATGTAGAAAGTGCCTTGTCTCGCTCTGTCTAAGCTATATGCACGGGGCGCAATGAGAAAAGCGCAAACTTCTTACGTGTGCAACAATCCCCTCCATGCTATGTGTATAACATTTCATTGATGACGCCTTCACTCAACATTAACCTGACCTACGACTTATCTATGACTCAGCTGAGGATGACGGCCATTTTGAATAAGACCCGAGTCAGCTGTTATGTAGCTGTTAACAGACCAATAATAGTAGCTTATATTTGGGGAACTGAGGTACATTCAAAGAGGAATTATTTGGAAAATTCTGCATTACCTACTAATTCAGGAGGGAATTTTATCAGTGGCTACCACTGTAGTAAAATCCGCATTGTATGGGTACACTGAGGTACTATTGTGCGACTGTTGAGCTGCATCATCTTGAAGTAGGCTGTAGCTCTCGGTAGTGGAATTAATTTTACACTTTTTACACTGTGGCATTGCACTGACTACAGCACTGTGTGGGAAGGTCTCCGACTCTTTAGACTATTCATATGAACCTCATTTTGATGATGACAAAAGGTTACCACCGTATTTCTTAATAGTCATTCAAGAACACATCTGAGCACAGCTAATTAGTCCCATGAGGCCACATGAAAGTATTGTAGTTGACGCTATTTTTATGTGACCATTCAGAATATTATAGTCATGTGTAGCTTCAAAGTGTTACTAAGCATTAATACAGATTAACATTTCTGGGTGTCGAATTTGGAAAAAAGTATACAACCTACCAAAGAGAATTCAATTTAAAAGAAAAAAATGCACAAGTAGCCAATGTTACCACAACACTAACACCAGCAACAAGGGCATGAGCATTGATTGATAGTGCTGTTCTTTAGAATGTATGAGATGTTTTGTATAAAAGTATCTTTTTTATATTAATGAACTTCATGGATGTTGCCTTCTTTCTGTGTGTTTTTTGATAACTGTCATCCTTCAATCAGACTTTTTTGCTGGCAAAAGAATATCACCTTAGCAACAAAAAGCTATAATAGTAGCGTTAACTATAATAAACAAAAAGCCAAGTGTTATATTTTGTGTACAATTTTCTACATTTTTATACAAATGTACTATATTTTATCAGTTTACGAATAAACATGTTCAGTTTGGGATGGATGCAAAGTGTTTGTAAACCTTTTATTTTCATATCCTTTGTCTTTAAGTGATGTGGCTTTGTGTTTTGTTACAGCTGTGTGTGGCAAGTCTTAGTAGCTGTAACGAGTCAAATCTACAGATTTTAAAACTTCCAGGGGGTTGAAGAGAGGTTCGTGTGTAACCTTGCCATGTTGGGATGGAGGAGCTGAAGATTCCCAAGGGCAATTCCACTGGGGAACATCTGTTTTTGTGCCTTGCGGATTAATGCACTGCCTCCATCCCTCCAATAGAGTGCAGCACAGCCTGAGAACAAGCACAGAGATTTCTCACTCCTTCACTGCACTTGGAGGGCCACTGCCTCACTTGTACGCACACCCTACTTAGCCTATCACCCCGAGTCCAGCTGTAAACAAAGTAACTAACCTCCCTCTTTGTGGTCCAACACTGTTTGACCCCAAAATTAGTGAAAACAGTCTTAACTAATTGGCCAAACATAGGGCATTCACTGTGCATCCTTAATTGTCCCTTTCTTTTTCCTACAAACTAATTATAAAACTCCTTGCTGTGAGTATGATTGAGCTCACTTTCCTTCTCAGCTTGACACGGCAGCCCATTAAGAGCCACAGTGAGTTGCTATAAAAGTGGATGAGCGTAAGTGTGGCCGCTCTTGGTGACATCAGTGCCTGGACGGACTCTCTGTGGTCAGTGGGGACTGGCACCCTGGGCTTCTGTACGCTGAAAGAAAAAGTGCTGAACAAATCTAGCTTTTTAGATATTATTAACATGGCCTTTCTGCTTAAACAATGGGAAAGGAAAGGATAGGAAAGATGGGGAGAGAAGGGGGTGATATGTAAAAGTCAGGAGCCAGATTGAAGCGATAAGTGCATGGCATGTGCCTGAACCACCAGGGTGCCCAACAAAATTATTCATTTAACTGAAAAGAAATGAACCTATTATTATTCAAAGCGTTAAACACAATATTTTGCCTTTTGTACCGCCATTTGCAAACATAATGTAGCTGACACTCTTATCCAGACGTATATACAACAGCTGTCAACATTCATGAATCACAGTTGGATGTGTTTTAAATGCTGACATAGTTGTCGATGTGATTTTTCTCTCTCTAATGGTCACTAGCTCTACTTTTTACAGTGTTGGCTCCTCCCGCTCCAGGGGCCCCAGTAGGCTCAAACTATATTGGCATTGTGGTGTTGTGGCATGGCACAGTAGAGACAGACAGCCACTACAGCCTGGCAGTGATGCCGAAGTTGACTCATTTGCTCCAGGGGGAAGTTCTCCTGAGGGACTTCTGATTTGCGATCTGGCATATCCAGATTTGTGATTTGAAACAATAGCAGCATTTCCACAACAGGATCAAGTAGGGTGTATGGAGGAAGGGGGCATTTGAAGGGGGATAAAAAGGAAAACCATACCCCTTGAAATCACCAGGGCAAGTGCCCCAACTCAAAATATTTACAAGACGAGAGCAACAGTTCTGCTCACTCATTCTGAACTACATTCAAACTCTCAAATGATTTCTCTCACAACAGGATGCAAAGACAAACAAATCACAGACATGCTGTTTGGGGGAAATGAGTGATGTGAATTTTGAATAGGCTTGCTCTGGTTGTTTAGTGTCGAAACCAGGGTAGTGACATTGTTCCTGGGCTGGGTTTCCCAAAACCATTTTAACACAAAAATACATATTTTGTTCTACTTTAAGCTCATAGAAAACAATCGTGATTGTATTAAGATGCTTTTAGGAAACTTGGCCCAGTACAGGGGGTTGCTTTATGATTGCTTTTTTTTAATTCTTGAGTCCTTTTATCACCTCATTTTTCTAAATTTTCTGTGCATAAAAGTGATGTTTGATTGTCCAAATCACCCCGCATCAACTCACTAACCTATTAACCCTTCAAAAACCCTTGCACCTTAGGCTCCTCTCTCTTGCAAAAGCACAAGACTCTGTTTCATCAGGTTCCACAGAACTTGTAATGGTTAGTTAACTTCTCAGCATATTTTGTCATGCATCATTAGTTTTCTGTTAGCTTTGTGTTGTGCCTAATTTAGGTGGTGTTGGCCCAAAATGAGATATCCAGCCTTTGGAAAAAGTGACACCTACAAAATGTTTGATAGCATAGAATTAAAGCAAATGATGGTCCTTTTTAAATGATTGCAAGTTATTTAATTCCTGTGAGTTGACAGCCCTTTTTCTCCAGATTTTAGAGCTACTGCACAATAACCTTCCGGTTATCATCTTCATCATCATCAGTCATCTTTTCCCATAAGGGATATATTGGAAATAAAGTCTTCTGAGAGTTTAACATTCATATTTTTGTTGTTACTTCAGGCCTGGTGGTAATCATGCAGAAGGACCATGGCTTATTTTTCCACAACATTAAAGAAGAGCTGATACTCTGGCACGCAAGTTTCAAATAACTGTTTGTGTGTGTGCATTGTAAAGCTTATGAACAAGGAGAATAACAGACCCATATGCTACTGTCTATTCCCAAATATGTTTGCATTTGACTCTGATGTAAAAAGTTAGAGAACACTGATGCAAAGATAACGTAAGCCCAGACACTCTGCAACATGACCTCCACTGCTCTGTGGAGATACAAATGGAAATGCCAAAATAAGAACTGAGGTTTTCAAATGCAAAGAAGCGGGCAGCATAATGACTTTTCTCTTTTCTTGTCTCTCCATTCAGGGGGAGCCTTTTCTTTTCCTTTGTCACTTAGGTTGGCATATAATTAACTCCTGCTTAATATGCTGTTAAAGGGCTCTCCTCCCCATGCTAGCAGCTTTGAACCCATAGACCACAGACAGGGACAAAACCCCAGTGGGACTGCTTCCTTCGTGCTCCTCCTTGTGTGTGTGTGTGTGTGCGTGTGTGTGTGTGTGTGTGTGTGTGTGTGTGTGTGCGTGTGTGTGTGGGTGTGTGTGTAAGAAGTACATGTATGAGTATTAGCAAAACAGCAGAAAACTCCAGCTATTGGACATCACAGCATTGCCACATCCTTATTTTGCTTGAACAACTATCAGGGGGAGATACTAGCGCATGTGGCATTTTTCATTCAAGTTAGGAAACAAATCCCCCTTTTTAACTCCACATTTTAGAAAACATTTGAAAACCAACAATCTACATATTCACCATCCCCACTGATCAATTTCAACAATTTGAGACACTGGATAGAAAAGCATTAACTAGCAGTGTCTTAACCTGCATGAAAGTAAAGGCAGAAGAGAACAGATGTATACGGACACAACCTAAAACGGAGAAAGCGAGGCAGCAGTTGCCTCTCCCAGGACCTCTGAAGCACCTCTGCACCCTCTACTCTCTGTGACCCTCATGGGGAAGAAGGTTTATTGCCCCCTCCTCCTCCTCCTCTTTTTCTCCTCCCACTCCTCTATCCATCCCGCCACAAAGGGCCGTGATGACCCTTCTGTCCCCCTCTTTCTTCACCCCTCCGCTCCCTCCCCACCTTTAGGATGCTTTCTCTTCCAGAATCCATTAAGAGACAAATCCACGGTGCTGCTGAGAGTGAGGAGGAATGTATTTTGTGCAGGTTTTTTTCTGCCATGAGCTGATGATATTCAAAAGGTCTCATTTAATATCTGACTTTGGTTTAATGTTAAAGGAGAAAAAGAGTAAAGATAGAAGTGGTTTGAGTTTCAAGGTAACAATAAGCTCAACAAATCTGATGATTAAGTAGACCTGTATTAAAAGGGATATTATCAGAATTGCTAGTATTCAAATTATCAATAGGCTTACTAAATGAATTTAGTTGAAAATGCAGCCGACACTCTAATGAAAAATCACTATAATATTCCTACAATATTCCTATAGGGACTCACAATGTGTCTGTAGCACTCAATAGTGACCTTATTGTACTTTATGGTATTTTTTAAACTCCTATGATTTCATGATAGCATTCCTATAATATTCATATAGGGACTTATAATGTGTGACTTTATAGTGACCATTGTTCTTAATTATATTTTTCATTTATCTGGTATCACTGTAACTACTGTGTCAATAGTGAATTTGTAGAGACATTCACCTTTTACTTTATGGTATTTTATCTCCTATGTTATCACTAAAATATTCCTGTATAATGGCATATGGGTTTATAACTTAGCTGTGACACCAGATAACCTTCGACATTCTTTATATTATTAGGCCTAGATATTTTCCTAAGGGCATTTATTTTATTTAATCTTGCTCCAAAAAGTTTCTTCACACTAAGCTGTTTTTTTACTTAAAGCTCGTCACTAATCTGTTTCACTGTCCCAACGGGTCCATCAGTTAGTTGACTCCACAGACTAGTAGGATATATTATGCGTTGTCAAAAGCTACCCGGCTCGCTATTATCATCTCGCAGAGTTACTTAGAGGTGGGGGGGCCCTAGGAGGGTTAGAAAGCCAAGGTGGGGGTCCTCAACGCTGTGTTAGACTTTTATTTCGGATGTTTTTTTCAGTTGCAAAACAGATTACGGTTCAGGTTGCAGCACAAAGGAGCGTCAATGCACCACTTCCTACAGCCATCCAGGAGAGAATGGGGCGCAGGACGGGGTCCACTCCGGGGCACTTGAGCGCAGGTGCGATGTGCATAACAGTCGAGCCATAAAACACAGGGGCGGGGGGCTTTGCATATTTTAACATAGCCTACCTGTTCAGATGAACGTGCAGTTCATACTGTTTTGCTGGCAAGCATGCAGCGGGCCGACCCCCTAGGCTTTCATAGACGTC
>OMOV01090020.1:0-12287 GCA_900312565.1 Beryx splendens
CTCTTCCGACTAATGGCACATAAAACTTAATATCAATGCTCACAAAAATTTTCAAAGGCATAAGGACACTGGGCCTACAGTCCAAGGTATACATGCAGTCAGTGGACCGGACACAACGGATAAAGACAAACAGAGAGGAAAGTCCAGGGCCCAACTGTGAGGGAAAGATAATGGTGGCATAATTGGAGTGGCATGAGCCAGTTTCCAAATCCAGCCTTATGATTAATCTACTTTAATCCTTATGGGAATATATAATTGCCAAACAGTGTCTTTGCACTGACGGACAAGTACTGAGAATGGACAATCATCATTCAAGTAAAAGGAAGAAATCTGTCTCTGCAGAGGTTTTGTCATAATTTAACATTGAACGCAAAATAACTGATCAAAAGCTAAATGTACAATTGGCTAAGCGTCAATTTGATGAATAACTTTGGAAACCACTTACTTAAAGCTCCTAGAAGATATTTATTCTGCTCCGAAGTGGTAGTATCAGAGAATCTGCTATTTCTTCTCAGTTTCCCACTGTGTGTGCATGTATTTGTGCGTATGTTTCTTTTAGTTTGCTTATGTGTGTTATAGCTATCTGTTATAGATACCATGAATTAACAGACTAAAATTTGGGTGAATTACTGGGTTTGTCTCAGCTTTGGCAGCTACCGTTTAGCCACAAACCCCGAAGTGGTGTGGCTATCCTTTCTTTTTCCAACCTCCATTTCTTTAGGTTGCCCTCTTTTGCGTCACATTTGCATTAGATTACCAGCCACTGGCGTAAATACAGCTCCATCACTGGGCTTCTCTGGCCAATGAGAAAGCCTGCTCCCCTCAGTAGCTACTGCTATCTAAAAAAGCTTAAAACATATTCCATGTATTCCATCATATCCTCTCAGATTTCCAAAATCTCTTATGACAACACTCATATCTAAATTTATTCATAGCTGTGTGCTATTATATAACTAATTTGTTTTTTCTACATCGCATTTATTTGACAGATTGGCCTTCAAAACTTCAAATGGCCTGATTTGCTCCTTGGAGGGCATCCTGAATCAACTCTCCCTACACTAAAGTGTGACAGCTTTGGGCAGCAGAGTGGGCTTGTGAGGAGGGAGACCACCCTTCACCAGAAGGACCCAGTCTCAAGCCCCTCTGTCAGTAAGCACCTGTCCCACTCACGTGTTTTTGAGCAAGACACTGGATCCCTAAATAAAAAGCGGATTGCTCGATGCACACCTTGTTTGAATATCAGGAAACAAAATCTGATGTTCTATCGTTAACGATAACGATACTATCCAGCTAACGATATTGTTAGCTGGAGAGTAGCTGGCTAGCTAGCTAACACTTCTACCAGACAAAGGCTATAGGCTGTATTCCCAATGCACATCCAGTATGATCCCACACTGCCTCTTTATGATCAGTGTTGTTTTTTTGGTTGGACATGTCATAAAGCTCCAGATATTCACTTTTACAATGACTAATTTCTCCATCTTGTGGGGAACAGCCACCCTCCAATGTAGCATGAAATGCAGCCTCCCCTTCATCGTGATTGGTTGGCTGAGAAAAAAGTGTCTTCTCACACTTTTCTGAAAAGTAAAAAATTTTTGAAAGCGTATAGCTCTGCCAAAGAAGTCCGCCTTTGTACGCTTTGTAGCCCATTGCTCCCATGTATTTCAATGTAAAAAAGGTGCTGGCAGTTTGGAAAAAAACGTTAACATGTGAACACTGAAATATATCAATGTTATCATTTAACCATGTGTTGACTCTTAAAATCATATTTTTCTTAAAACAAATGCAAAAATACATAATTTCCAGTTGTTTCCATTGCAAACCAACTCTTGAATCAGATGTAATTTTCTTGACACTAACTTGTTTTGCCTTGTTTCTACATCTTGAGACTGAAAATTCCACGTGAATGTGAAACTGCTTTGAAAACAAGTGAAAGTATTTCACCCCATTAGCAGAATCTTTCACTTAAAAAAAAAATTAAAAAAAATACTAAGTGAATATAACACTGCATCACTTTTATTTATGGTGTATGATAAACAGGCTTTGTTTAAAAACCCGAGCTCTCCATTGCTGGAACCACACTTGTCTGAGAATGACCAAGTATAACAGGAGCAGGCTCTCTCTCACTTTGTCTTCTGAACTTGAGGAGATGGCAGGAGACATGGCTAATTGACATGCACAATTTAAACATCACCTCACACCATTTGATGTGGAGTAAAACCGAAACAAGATTGGTCTCAAGCATTTTTAGATTAGAAACAATGTCTGTTATTTTCTCGCTCCCTGACAGGCACATTCCACAAAGCCACAAGGTACTTTCAGTGAGGTTAAGCCAGTTGTCTGGTAAGCCGTATGTGAATTTACAAAAGCCCGACATCCGGTACAGCAGAAACAGCGGGCTTTCATTAGAAGACCTCAAGAAAAAATTCCGGTGTCACTGTGCGTCTGACAACTGCTCTGTGTTCCTCACACAGGAAAGCCACAGCGAGACATTTCGAGTAAGAGATGCAGAACTTTATTCTGTAAAACTTCTCTCTAATAGAGTAAAGTGTGTGAACTAAATGTACTGGGTGCGGTCTGCCAGAGAGCAAGGTCAGTTCTTATCACACTTAACATAATTCTGTGTGATCACTGGAGCCGTATATCTTTATGATGGTAGTGGGAAATAATTGTCCATACCTGCTCAAATGGGATATCTGGTGAATGAGAAGGTCATAGCAGGCAGCTAATGTAATTATTATTATGTTTAAAATATTAGGAACATTACCATTGCTGAAGATACTGTTTCTCTCAGGAAAGAAATGATCATCATATGATAAAGTAGATATGCCCTAAATTGTTTTTTTCTTACTGGCCAACTTGTCTGCCAACCATTTTAACCTCGATTCAGTCACTGCATATGGGCCAAAAATCCAGGTGAGATCACTTAGTAGCACAAAAAAGTAGTTTGTTGCCATTAGTGGCGGGAACACCGATTCTTTTAACTAACTTGATTCTTTCAAGCTGTAGGACAGTAGTGGACGTTAATGGGTCAGATCATTCGCACTGTGTGGAGGTCTGCTTGATCTGCAGTGCCGGTTTTGGCGTCTGGTCTGTTTTCTCCACGTGCCGCTGCGTGTATTTCACAGGAAAACACTACACTATGGTCATATCTTCATGACAGAAGCACAAATATATTAAATAATCAATTTACCAGTGTCTTCACTGTTGTTGTTGTGCATTAATCCATCTGCACTGATGCAAGTTTTAAATGCAATACATTGTAGGATGATGATCTATCTGGTTTTGAATTATCACTTGCCCTTTGGAAATTGGGTCTGTTTTTGAATAGTTACAAAAGTAAACAAGGATACATGTTTAGGCTTGTTTATTTATAGGTTACTTAATATATTTAGGCCTATGTCATTATTTAAACAGAGAGAGAGAGAGAGAGAGAGAGAGAGAGAGAGAGAGAGAGAGAGAGAGAGAGAGAGAGATCTAGGTCCCATAGGCTTTCCTATTGCCTGATCACAAGTCACGACTGGCTGAGAAAATGAAAAAATGTGTCTGCTTTGATATGAGGGAGTTTGGGAAGAAATGGAGAAATTAAGAAGATGGAAGGTATAAAGTTCAAGTAGGCTACAGTGAGCTGTCAGCATTGTTTCTACAAGGACAATAGTAAAACAGATGACGCTTTGGTGGCTATTGGAGTGTAATGTAAGCAGTCTACTGCTGTTTCCACAGGTTTTTCCACAGGTTTCTCCTGTATAGCAGGAAAGCTGCTGGAGAGTATGCTGGTGTGAAAGGCCCAACTGTGAGTCACGCACTAAATCACTATACGTGCCGCTACGCGTCCTGTGTGAACCTGGTGTAAAACATTATTTTGCTGATATAACAGTTCAGTATTTGTTTGCAGCTACTGACTAATAGATATGCAATAATATTGTAAGTAAACAGTTATCACTTCGTTTTGTAAAATATATTTGATATAATATAGTCTGTATATACTCTGTAGACATGGTTGTTCGTAGGCACTGACTGATATGCTGCCATTCTGTGATTTGTAGCTGCTTCACTAGTCTCAGCACAACAGCCCATGCTTGTTGTTTGGGGGTGTGGCCAGTGCTGTCACAAAAGCTATCATATATACTGAAACGACCCGGATACTACATGGAATGGAAAAACGATGTCATAAGCACCGTTACAGGACTATATTCACACTACTGAATATATGCATTTGCAATAGGAACCGTCCCATATTGTGCTATCCATCCACACCAGCAAATATACACTTGACCTTGACTGAACCAGTAATTACACTGAGTTCACATTAGATCCAGGATCAGGTTCTCTGCTGTGTTCTGACGTAAGGGGTGAGTGAATACACTGATCTTGAACCAGCACTGCGTAGCATATTCACCACACAAACAAATGACGAACAAGGTTTCATTGTGGGTTTATTGAAATGCCAAAATGACGTACATTTGGGCTTTTTTGGGGGACTTTTTTGATCCTATACCATACAGTGGTTAAAATTATTGTACAAATACAATAATTATCGTACATCTGGCAACCCTGCAGTCCAGTGACATCAAAGTACTGATGACAATGTTGCGAAGTGATTACTGGGAAATGCAATGCAAAACATCACAGCAATGATTGCTCATCACCAAAGACGTTGCCATCCAGCACTGATTTCATAAGAAAGTAAGCAGATAACAATTGTTTTTGTCCTGAACACCTGTTTTGTGTGAGCAAACCACAAACCAACCACACATTGACAAATTTGTTTCAGTTCAGATGGCAAACCGATGTAACTTTAAAGTGTCAATGAAATGAATGAGTGATACATGAAATGACCCATCACTAGTTGCTATAATAACTCATATCTGGTGGAAAATGATGGGAGCTGTGTGGTTAACCGAATACGTCATTTATGTGGTGCTTTCCAACAATGAATGAATACTGCATAATAATCTCTCAAATTCCTTTACCATGTAGTTGTAGTAGTTGTAGTTGTGTATGTAGTTATAAGCAAATCAGCATTCATTTTAATTAGTAATATCTTACTTGAAAGCGTATAGGGTCCTATCTTACTACAATAGAATCAAGTTCAAACCAAGTCTGTTTGCTACACTAGAGAGGATCCTAAACTATATATGGTATGAAGATGATCACTCATAATCATTAAGATAGCAGTGAATAAAATTGTCTTGGGCAAGAAAGGATAATTGGACCTAAAACATGCACCCCACACTTACTGTGCCAACCCTTCACTGTGGATTTATGTTGGAGCTTGTGATATTTCCACAACACACCGCATGCATGTAAGTGCTGAAATGCAAAGGGCCAACTACCCACACATGTGCACACACACACGCACACACACACACACACAGGAAACAAATCTATAGAGTTGTGTGAACTTCCCAGGAACCCGCAAAAAACATGCAGTGAATATTACCTTCATCTACATAATGGATTATATGGGTCACCATAGAGGTGGTCTATTTTTCTTACTCCTGCTCATCTGTGTGCCTTATTCTTTTTATACCTACAAATAATTAGTGTATCTAGACAGCACAACACATTTGTGTTGGCTGCTCTCTTCCCGCTAACCTATTTAAAGTCTGAAGTCACCCACACCTAGTGTAGCCAACTCTTCGTTTAACAAACAATCAGGCTGCACTGCCTTCCAAAACTCCAGCAACCCTGATGTTTCTCCTTCTGTGCCATGCTGCACTCAGAAGGCCTTTGCTGTTGCTTTTAGGATGTTTGTCTTTCTGCCTGTTGGAATCGTGGTTTGCATGGAGTTTGTTGGAGCAAAACCATACAGAATCAATCCAATAAACAGTGGTGAGACCAGGCTGGAAGGAGACTTAGAAAGAGACATGAAGACAGAGGGAAGAACTGAAGCAACAGGCCTGCAGAGCCTGGGGCAGCTACTCTACAGGGAGCTCAGGTCAGAGAGAAATGTAAATAAACTCACATCAGTGAACTGAAGGGAACAGGCCAGGATCCAGAACCAGACACCAGAGTGAAGGCCCTGGGTGCCAGATTACATGGACAAGGGTGAATTTACCACAATAAGAGAGAGCAAGAGGGGAAATGTGGCTTCCCCCCCAAGTAACACTAAATGAGATTTCATTGGTGTGTAGCTCTGTTTCTTAAAGATTAGGTCAGAAGAGAGCTAGAGACTGGATGACTGAAGCACTTAATATCATCCCAGAAGTCTCTGAATGTTATCCAGAGATTGACAAGCCCATAAACTCACCAAATTTGCAACATGGGTGTATTTCTGTTACAACTAGTAAAAGTAAATCAGTTTCATTGTGCCAAATAGAGCTGCTGTGTTTAAATGTGTGAGGGCAGAGCTTTAACTGCTATAATTAGATTCAAGATAGCATCAAGTACACCTGGTTGTGTAATAAAGGTTCATTTGACCTCCTCACATCTCCTTCGCCACATGCTATGCTCAAACAGAGGATAGAAATCACTCACCTATTTTAGATAAGATGTCAATAGAGCACATATCACTGGGCCCATAATACTGTACTATGTCAAAAAGGTGTTTGGAAAATGCCTCTGACATTTTTATGTGGCTTGGTACATCTATCATCGGAACGACTAAAGGCTGTAGTATAGTTCTCGGTGTAAATAGCATAAAGGAGATCAGAGGATTGGGTTGCCGTGTTTTATGACCCCTGGAGGGCACTGACAAACCTCGCATTAGCCTTAGTCTGGGCTTAGGAGTCAGCTGCCTGTTTGAACATGAAAAATTAGCCAGGCCCTCAGACACTGGTCATTATGTGGTCGCCACTCGGCTTTTCCAACATAGCTGGGCCAAATGGGACGTGGTGCCGGGCCAAAGATCCAACCTCGAAGGCCGGCTATTCATGGTAGAACCTCCCCCAGGAATGGTCGCGGTACACAGGGAACCATGCAATTAATGCAAGGCAGCGGGGAAGGTGAGGGAAGTGAAGAATTATTGGAGGTGGAGACAGAAGGACGTGGAGATTGAGAGGAGGAAGAGGAAAACTGAGAGAGAGAGGAAGAGGGAAGAGAAAGAACAGGGAGGCAGAGACACAAAGAAGTTAACTGAAGAGTGAGTGACGGAGCAAACTGCCGGTCTCCGAGCCAGCCTGGTGCCTGGTGCCTGGTGCCTGGTGCCTGGTCCCTTGTGCCTGGTGCCTGGTGCCTGGTGCCTGGTGCCTGGTGCCTGGTGCCTGGTGCCTGGTGCCTGGTGCCTGATGCCTGGTGCCTGGTGTGGAAGCCAGCTCAGTGTCTCACTCAGGGATCTGTTGGCACGAGGAGCACGGAAGGCCATAAAAGTGCTAACCAAAATTACTTCTGAGCAGTTAAAATACATTTAATGAATAAGTAGAACATTGAATTAAAATACCGCTTAATTTTTTCCATCCATACTAGCTCTCAAAGAATGGAAGTCCTAATACTTCCTAATATATCTTCATTTACAGTGTGATGATGAAATAAATGCTTTTATGTAAATTGTAGACTGGCAGGGAAAAAAAGGCCTCCGCAGCAAAAAACGACATGAAGGCAGACAGTTTATAGTAAATTGAAAGAAATGTGCTTTTCCACTATCAACTTTCTCTCACTGCACACATTAGTTGCGCCAAGGTAGTAAATCATCTTCAGATTAATTCACCTGGTACTGAGAAGAGAGAACTGGAATAGTGTTGATACTATATATTATCAAATGCATTCTATGTATGTGTACAGTGTGTGTCATTGTCTAGGGGCCAAAGCAAGTATCAGCTTACTTGTGTGGTATGCACTCACGCACGCACGCTTGCAAACACACACACACAAATCCTATTTTAACCTACTTTTTAATGTTTTTCCCTCACTCTGATAGAATCAGTACTTACACTGAGGTTATCTAGGGGGAGCTGACCTGCTTTTTAAAGAGGAAATAAAGAAACATACAGTTCTTTCTACAACTATTTAGAATTTAATCTCAGTGTAACTACAGAGGCTCTATATTTGTATGAAGCTATTGTTTCCATGGTACAGTAACAGACAGCTTTGTCATCGTTGTTGTTTTGTGTAAAGCTCCTCTTTCACCTCAACCTCACATGGCCTCTGATGATAATGCTCAGACGACTCAGAGCCTCAAGGGCTTCGGTGGGTGTTTCAGATGAAGGAGACACTGACAGACGAGCGAGACCAAGGAGGGGAAGAATATTAAGTGAGTAAGAGAACATATAATGGCAAAAACAATAAGGATAGTTGGATGGAGGAATGAGGACCAAGGGGCGTTGTTTGTGGCGTCCTCTTGTTACCGTAACCACAATGCTAAAATTCCTCATCATTGTGGCTTCCCTGTCATGACAGTGGTCAGAGGACATGGAAATGAAGACAGAAAAGACCTCCTACTCCACAGTGTCCATGCCAACCTTGGCCCACGCACTGTGAACAACAAATACAACACACACACACATCCACATACACACTAGCACGTGCACACACAAACACAGACATAAAGACACATGCACAGACACACACATACATGCACACATATTTACTATACCGACAAGTAGAGGAAATGATCCAAAAATAGAGTGTTTACAATAGCTGGAATCAGGGAGTGTAGCCAGGGAATTGGATAGATGTGGAAAATGGTCTCAAATTTTCATGTGTTCTCAGCAAATATGTCCAGCTACACATCCAACTTAAAACCCAACATGACAAGAGATCACATCAGTTTTGGATGAAGATGGTGGTTATGTATTTGGTGCCGTTTGTTTGTTTGTTGGCCTGTTTGTCAGCAGGATTACTGAAAAACTACTGGCCTGATTTTCATGAAACTTCGTGGAAGGGTGTAGCATGAGCCAAGGAAGAATCCATTAAGTTTTGGAGTGGATCTGGATCCGACTCACGAACAAGCAATTGGCCTTGGCGGAGGTCTGCACTCTCCGAGTGCCCTTCTAGTTTACTAAGTCATAGGCAGCTAAAAATATCAGGAGACTGAGTGTTTCAGGCCACAGGATAGTATAGCTCATTGTATTGTATGATTTAAAATTTATTTAGAAGTCAAAGACAGATGGATGCAATCTATAATCTCCTTTTCACAAACGGTGCAATATTAAATACAAAATTATTGCAGTGCAAAATGAAAACAATTTGAGGTGTATTTTAACACCATAGATGGTATAGAAATGCACTCATCATGATATTTACGTTTATGTTTATGTTTAGTTCCCCTTGAAGGTCTCTGGGCTGTGGTTGAGGAGGGAACGGTGCTCTCTCCTGTTGTAATTTGTGTGGTTTGAGGCCGTGAGAGCTGGCAGAAAGACCACAGCACAGAAGCTCCTTCCTTAGCCGTCTGCCCCCCACAGCTTCACACACCAGGGCGAGTTTTATATCATTAAATAAAGCCTTTTAAAGCCATCTTTTACAACCACACGTGACCCCACTTCATGAAGGATCTCCTTTGTTTCTGCGTCTAATCGCAGCCTCTTAAAGCTTTAATAGCAGCCAGTAAAATATCGATAACTAATATCAGCTGGAGGCTGGGCTGGGTTTTTGGCAGGTAGCAGGAGGCCCCCTTCTGGGTTCTGTCCGCCCTAACTGGCACATCTCCAGGGGCCCCAGGGTGCACAGATGTGTACGGGACCCTCATATTCTGCCTCAGAAAGAGGAAGACAGTGCATGGTGGTGTTGTGTAACAGATATGTACCTTGTTATTTTCAGAGTTTTTTGACTGACAGGTGAGATAAACAGAAATAAAGTCCATAGATCAGCAGTGTACTACTTGCCCTCCAGGGTCACTTACCTGACAAAGAGACCATGCTGATTCTGACAGCCTGAGGCAGTGTCTACCTCCATACGGTGTACACAGGCATGACAGGCAAACACAGCACATTCACTGGCTTTTAGCCCAAAGGCACACAAACACAGGTCACTCCTCAGTAAGAATTACCCTCATTAAGGGTCAAAACTGCAATGAGCTGCAGAATACAGCCATGATTAAATTAATGACAACATTAGTAGGGCTGTAAATATGTAAAAACTGTCCAGTCAATATTTATGTCTCCGTTTCTGCACCGTAAAACGAAAACCAGCAACAGAACCTGACACGCAAGTTAACTACCAAAACCAGCTCAACAGCACGAGAGAGTGGAAGAAGTAATTGACTGTGACATCAAGATGTGTTAAATTATTTCAAAATGGAGAGACCATGTGTAGTGAAAAGGAAAGATAAAAAGACAATGTTTACTCTCTTTGTAGATTCCAGGGAGATCTCTCATTTATCTCTCTCCTTAAACACAGTGGTTCACCCTGCTGCTAAAAGCCCACCTCAGCAGTTTCTCTCCCTCTCCTTACCGTTTAATATTGATGATTCTCACAGGATAAAATAAGTTAAGTGGAGATATGGTAATCCCTCCTCTGCTTGCTGAACTCGTTTGTTTACTCTGGGGTGACTGGTGGTGTAGCTACGCCTTTCTAGTCGCATATAATTTCACGTTTAACAAACGCTCCCCTCTTTAATGTGCCCACTATCAAGGTCATGAATAGCTAAATTATTTCAGCCTCTGGAATTAATTATTCACAGATAAAAACCAAACTAGGGGTTGCCTCTGAAAGATGTAAGCAGCCCTTCCTCTCTTTGTCCAAAATATATTCAATCACTTCCAAATGCAGGATGCTTAAATCAAGCCAACTATTTTTTTTGTTAATAATTCTCTTTCTCTTTCTTTCTTTTATTTTCTTTTACATTGCTCTGCAAGGTAAACTAATGATAAATAATTCAAAAAAAAGTTGGCATTGCTATCATGGAACCACGCAAGAGTAAACCAAGGTGATGGAAGTTATCTCTTGGCGAAGGATTTGACTATGGCTTTACGGCTGCGAAGCTCTGGAAAAAGCTTAAATGGTATTGAAAGTTTGAAATCCAATATTCTTCTCCAGTCTGCTGTTGAAAGACTGACATTTTGTGTTCAGTCACTGTCAGAGAAAAGAACAAACTAATTCTACATGCTCGTGTCAGAGAAGTCTTCGCCTGAGCATGAAATAAGTATAGAACAGATTTATTTCTTAGTAATAGCAGCAATTATGGTGGATGGAATAGCTGGATTCCTGCTCAAGGTTATAGCAGTGATAGCCCAGGACACCCCCGTGGATCCACTCTGGCCAAACAGTGGAAATGGACTGTGAATTCCCCTGGATTAGGGCCAGGCTTCACTGTATAGTCTGTTTGATAAGGGATTAAACACAGTAAATCCATTACTTCACATGGGACTCCTTGTCTGAGATACCCTCGGCATTTTAGACCTGTTATTCTCCTCTCTCTCTCACTTTTCACCTATATGTTAGAGTTTTGGCAGCACAGAACTGGTGTAAACATGATTATTTGTATTGCTGTAGGCTACAACACAACATACTCTAATCATAATTGACAGAGTACAATTTTATCACTTGTCTATCAATGCCAACTCAAGACCAATTAATGTAGAAATTCTTTTTTTATGTTACTTCTCATGGGGTTTTGCAAAATCCATGGTGAACAGAAGATCTCTCTGTATGACTGTTAAAAGGCAGGGAGTCATTATCTGTTCACCACGGCATCTGCCTGCCATTGGTCACAAGATTACGGTTCTCGGGTTGTAAACAACATGAGCAGTCAAGTTAATGATATTAATCCAGTTAAGATCAAGATTCAAATATGGCTCAAATCTCACCGACTTAAACCGCACTATTATTGTATTAAGGATGGAATTCCTTCCTATGAATAACATTTTATGTAATGCATGGAGGAAACAAGTCACAAATCCAAACACTCTCATGGCTGAAGCATACATAGACATGCCGAAGAACGGACAAAATATACAAAGGAGATACAATAGAGAGAATTCAGTTAACTTCTTTTACTTTACACACACTAAGGGAGAGAAAAAAACATTTAGGTAATGAAGAGCACATGGTAAACAACACATTACTTGATGTAATTGCAAGTGAATTCTTTGTTCTGGTGTTCATTTATCTACTTACTGTTTAGCAGGTCTGATATAGCAATAGTGAGGAGGTCTGTGAACAGAAATATATTGAGGGGTTCATCCTGTTATTATGTTTTGTAATCTCAAATCATCAGATGGGTCAATAATCATACCCGATGAACATCAGACAAATCGTTTACATACTGTATATATCCATCTCCAGACCAACAAAAGAGAAAGACTGTTGGTGTGCATGGGATTGTACTTCTGTGCTGTGCTATTAGTACTGAGAACACAAGGTGAATGATATTGACATCTATTTTATTTACACACACATTTACAGTAAAA
>OMOV01090027.1:0-11611 GCA_900312565.1 Beryx splendens
CGTGCTCATGGCGGCGGGTTTCCTGTTCACTCGCAGCTGAATGTCACTGATGATGTCACCAGAGCCGGCCGGTCGGACACATCACGACCCTGCAATGGCACAAGCCTCAGATGAGAATTATGGGTAGTGGTAGACAGGGTTCAGGGCCTCTCATGAATTGAAGTTGTTGAAAATGGAATATCACCCATTGGAACTGAATCAGAACCCCAGGGAACAGAACTGAATCAGAACGCCAGGGAACAGAACTGAATCAGAACGCCAGGGAACAGAACTGAATCAGAATGCCAGGGAACAGAACTGAATCAGAATGCCAGGGAACAGAACTGAATCAGAACGCCTGGGAACAGAACTGAATCAGAACGCCAGGGAACAGAACTGAATCAGAATGCCTGGGAACAGAACTGAATCAGAATGCCAGGGAACAGAACTGAATCAGAATGCCTGGGAACAGAATTCCATCACATTCCGTGAACAATCACTTCTAAGAGAGCTTGTCTTGACTTGCTAAACATTATAAATCAAACATTATGAATCAAATAAAAGACAGTTAAACAAATCAAATAGCCTACATCCAGTCATAATGTATGTATTATGATTACATGTTCTGCATCAGATATCAACTTAACATCTTATGATATTCAGACTGATAATTGATAATACACTATCAGATATGGGGTAAGACAAAACAAAAAAAAAACATTGAATCAAATTCAACTTCCTGAAATTCCAAATCAATTCCAGTTCTGTTTCCTGTAGGTTTTTTCAATTTCCAGTTGCAATTCCTCAGTTGGAAATGATGAGTTCATCCATGAACTGACCCCAACTCTGGCAGTAGAAATAAAAATGAGACAGAAAATGGCGAGTCTAGCAGTTCATAACATTGAACTTCTTATGACACATGACATGACACACTGCAGCCTAAAATACAGTTCAGACTGAGCACTGAAAAGCCTCTTATGTAACAAGGCAGAGAGCTTGAGCATGCGATGATACTGCAAGACTGTGCCTGCACAGATGGAAAGTGTATGTCATTACTGTCTGCAAAGCTATAAAACACATCTGAAATTCATACTGGCATTTCTGAAAATGATAAATACAACTGTGTCTCTTAGTGAAGAGACACAGAAACACAAAGAGCCTACCGGTCTTTACAAATCCCCTTTAATCTGCACCCACTGCATGTCACAAGTAATATTCTGTGTAACCACAACTAAAAAATCAAATGACACAAACTATTTGCTTTACTTACACAGGCGTAGGGTGTTGCATTTATGATCAGCGTGGGTAATATGCATATGCATGCTGCGCTGCCGTTGCTGAGTGGGGAAGCTCCTTTGTGTCTGAGGGCAGGACTTTCACTGATGAGAAGCGCCCGTCTTAAGGATTAACCGAGGCCACATATAGCTGTGGCAGGGTTATTCTGGAGGAGGCGAGCAGTGGTTATCTGTACAGTGGGATGTGCTGAGAGGCTCCGCCCCACTCAGGGAAAACAGAACAAACACAGACATCAGGAGTCATGGCCAACAGCCCGGGTCACACATATCAGACCTCACTGACAGAGCTGCTGGAGGAAGGGAAAACCCCATATTAGCAGTGCCAGGTCATGTCAATAAGACACACAGGGATACCTATTGTTATTTAGGGCAGTTTGGATGTCATTAGTCAGTTTTAATGCATAAATACTGTAAAATCCAAGTTAGAAAGACTGTCTGCAGAGTAGGAATAACATCCCTGTGATAAAACATGACAAAAAATGAATGATAGCAGATTAAAAATAGATTGTTTGACTACACAGGACATGAGCCTGAATTTGAAAATGATCAACACACAATAGCCTGTATGAGTAATAACTGAGTTGGCCTAATAATAATAATAATAATAATATGCATTTTATATGTAGCCAATGGAGCTTTTCCTACTCAAAAGACGCTTCACAGCCAAAAAAAATGGAGAGAAAGAATTACAATTTAATAACATTAACTCGAAAGGGGCTAACAGAATTATAGATGCAGAGGATAAACTACCTGGATGTTTCTCCATAGAAAACTAATCAACTGAATCTGCAGAGAGAGAATGAATTTATGTCATAGACAGCAAAAAAAATGGCAGCAGTTTAGATCAGATCACCTTCCAGCTTTGTTGCCATGCTGTGTGCATTGTAAACAATATAGCAGTTAGCCTAGCAGATACAATCAACCAAATGTTCAGATTTGGTCTGTAACCAATCAGCGGTTTACTCTTCGCTGGTTTGATCGATAACGCATAACGGGGATCTTCTGTTGTTTTTGCACCCAAACACAGGCACTTTTAAAGTCAGCGTACTGTCAGTCTGATGCAAACCGTGCTACAGGTGAGCCTCCACCCGGGTGAAACGTTACTAGCTGAGCAGACCTGCGGATTAGCTGGTGGCTGTCAAAGATTAAACCGTGAAGCGAGAGCGTGAAGCAGCGCTTACTTCCCTCTTCGTATGTGCGTCTCGCGGAGCAGAGCAGTAGGAAGTGTCTGAGAAGCATCCCGATGTTTATTTGATTTATTAACATAACATTTAGTTTCTTGGCAAACTACTCACAACGTACTGTGCGGTAGAGTTGTCTTCAAACTTAGCTTTTTTTTTTAGCAGTGCTCCACCAACTAGCTAAAACGACAGATCAAATTCGACACTGAGTATGCATGTGCGCATGTGCGAGATCGGCGGCTCTAGCGGACATGTTTGTACGTGCTGGAACAGATATTTATCCTCTTATTTATATCTTTGACACCACAACAAAACATGGAGATTACAGTTTAATCTCTGTATTATACCATATGTTTTATATTTATCCTGCAACATGAGCAGATTGCTACTGCCTTCCAGTGCTCCTCGTAAAATATTAATCCTGATTTCAAAATTACAATATAACTTGTCATGGTAGCCTATCTAATTCAGTGACAACAAAATGGACCAAGAAGTTTAAACACTGAAAATAGAAATAATTTTATAGAATGCCAAACAATAACTTAATAATTAACATAATAATAATATCCATCGCTTTTACTATCAGCTGGAGATCCCATTTTCATGTTATCTGACATTTCCCCCTCAAGACAGCTCCCTAAACGTTACATTTCGGAAACCCGTATGTTGGGACTCGTGTGCTCAGCTCCTAATTTAGATATTTCGGAGAGCCCATGAAGGCAGCATTAGAGAAGACCCAGGCAGCATACCGGTGCGCCCCTGCTGCAGAAGCTGGAGGATGGAGCAGGGATGAATTCACAGAGCGAAGTTTTCTGATAGAGAGCAGAGCAGAGCAGAGTCATGTCTCTATCGGCACAGTTTGGTGTTTTGAGGACCAGAGAGCTGCGGGAGCTTCTGGAGGATGAGGAGAAAATAAATCAGATTATCAGATATAGTCAGAAGGTGAGCAGTCTGGCAGAAATTAAATAACAGTCGTATTGGGGTCGTAGTAATTTATAATGGGCTACAGGACGATTAGGCTACACGCTGAGTAGCCTATATATATTTATGCAAAATGATTTGGAGTCTAGGAAAAAAATGTCATATTTTACCAACTTTTCAGTATCATCGTATTTACTTACTGTTCTTCCAAGGAGTAGACGATCAATAAGACTTTCAGAAAGTTAGTTTCACTTGTGTCTTTTTTCTTAAAGTGTAATGGTCATTTCCAGTTTCAGGGACTGAAGAGGGCTACAGAGAACATGCTACTTTCAACTCATAGATTGGCAAAAGCCAGTCTTTCTCAAAAACCTGCATTTAGAGATGCTAAGTTGCTGCTTGCAATGAAATACAAGGAACTAGAAAAACTTATTAACCTCATCCAAGCCAAACAAGAACAACTTGGTGAGTTTTAAAGTCCACTAAATGTTATTTCTTTATTTATTGTTCTTTTTTTAAAATCCTGGCTGTGTTGAGTCTGCATTGCCCTTCCAACCACATATTTAGATGTTGCTAATTTTGATAGAATGCTGAAAATTGTTCTCTCATCATTTTGCAGCAGAAAAATACAGCATTCATAACGCTCAGTGGTCTCTCCTGAAAAACATAAGCCAGGCCGAAGAGGAGTGTGAGGTAAGGATTCATTTATTCTCTGAGATATTACTGAGTTGGCTATATCAATCTGTGGTGTGAGTCGCTGAATAAACTCTGTGAATATGAACACCTTGCTAATTATTTGTCCTAATATAGATAGTACGATGTACAAATTATACAAAATACTGTGTTTATGACTCGTTTTATGATTAAGAAGATACATCAAAAAGCCACAAGTAGCCCTGCTGAAGCAAAGGCGGCCCATACCTGCAGCCATACTTCACTAATGACGGGTCTTCCATGGTATTTACTAGCCTAAATCTCACATTGAGTTCACTGAGACTCTATAAGTGAGAAAATGAGTCTAGCAAATTAGCACCGATGAATAATCCATTCTCAGTATGAAGCATTTAGAGGTTCGCTGAAGTTTTTCCATCAGTAGAGGTTCTACAGTTTGGATTATTTATTTGCTGTTCAAAACTGAAATCATTTGTTAGGTTGCTTTAGGCTATCTGATATATATCAGGACTTGCATTCAGTGGCCAGTCCAGTAACACAACACCACTCCTTTCACCAAAATGAATCGGTCCGACACACTGAGACTGCAGCTCCTCCAGAGGAGGGAGACTTGGGGTTTTATTAATTGTAAGAGAGGGCGAAGTGGGTTGTCACATCCGACAACTTTACAATATCATGAAAAGTGAAATAACGCAGTATTTCCCACAACAGATGCTCTTTCAGAAGTTTGCGGAGGGGAAAACACAGTTGGCGGATTTCCTGGACACCTTTCAAAGCTCACGGAGGCTCTACCACATCAGGCTGGTCCTGGTGAGAAAAATCCAGGAAATGCTCCAGTCTGAGCAGAGACCACACAGACCCGGTGCGACTCACCCCAGCACCGAACGTTTCTCGATGGGCTTTCCTGAGGAGCTACATACTACCTGCCCGTTCTGCAGCCTGACCACAGCGGTCGTTCTGCCCGCCTTCTGCCGTTCTCTCACCTCCGTTCCAGTCCATCCTCCATTCCTGTTGCCCATCATAAACACTGCCCACTCTTTACAGCAGCTACCATTTCGTTTTGACGATGAGCCTGTATGTCCCAGACTGTACGGACGAGGCCCCGACTGGCCGTCGAGACCCGTCCGCCTGCAGCCGCTGAAGACGCAGCCCAGGAAGCATTACCAGGCGCCGCACTGAAGCCTAGTCCGGTCTCAGGTTGAAGATTTTCAATTTCAGGAATCGTAAAGCATGTACAGTTTAGTAATGCAAATGATTTCTTCTTCTTTTTTTTTACCACAGTGCATCACATTGTGGGGAGTTGAGACTGGAATACTTCAATCAGTGGCTCCTGATTTTGTGGCAGCTTATATGATGGAAAAGTACCAACTGGCAGCTTTAGAAGATGGGCTTTTATGAGCTTTATTTGAAACCATGTTATTGCTTGAAATGTGTGACCCGTCAACATCAGCTTTTTCATTTGACACCCTCTGCCAAGACCGTTACTGATGTCTGATGCATTTCAGTGGGATTTCAGTCGTGAGATGGCTTCTAACCCAGCACTGTCATGTCATATGCATGGCTGACTGTCACTGAATAATATCCAGGTCCTTGGTCAGTGTGTCATCTTCAAATACAACCTTCATATCACCATGGGTCAAGTTTTTAAGGGTCACATCAGCTGCGGACTAGTTTTCACAAAGACTATTGTAAAGACTACTGGAGAGATTTTGAGTTGATTTGATTTGTTAGACAATTAAAAGACTAGAGCATGGGAAAACCATGTAGTTTTCAGAAATTGTCAAGGATAACACAATAAAGCTGGTAAGCTTATTTTCATTATGGTCTCTGATGGAAAGGGGTAAATGAATAAGATAAGCATGTTAGTCTTTCAAAGTTACCCCTTTTAAATAAGAGGAAAAAATAAAGAAAAATACACCACCAAACAACAAAATGGGCCAGAAATGCAAGTTACTGCCATTAGCTAACAGTGTAAACTTGTTTTATTTGAAACATCTTGTTTTGTTCTCATTTGAAATTGAATGGTTGCAGCAGATGACAAAGAGACCAAACACACCCATTAGAAATGCACAAAGAAAACCTGGCTCACTGTCGTATGAACATATGCTGCGTTTGTTAACCTCCATGTGTATGTGGGTTAGAAAATCTTGAACTAAAGATAGCGTTGGCCCAGTTAGTCATCGAGTGAACTTGACCTCCTCACCGACATTTGATACGTCTGATCGTCTGTCTGCAGAGACTCCTGCTGAGGTCAGCAAAGGACTGAGAATGGCACTTCCTAGCTTTCCCCCTTTTAAACTCACAATTACACTTGATCATCGTAATATCTAATAGATCAGTAACTCTTTTGATAGGAGGCTGTAGGCACTTTTGTCACAGCGTTGTCTTACTCAAACTGCCTCACTTGTCGCCTGTGTGTATCCTCTCTCCATGGACTCGCCTCACCACCCATAGGGTTAGCCAGAGTGCCATATGGCCCGGTAAGCTTGCCATACTAATTGAGCCACGGAGAAAGTCCACTGGCACTACAGGAGATGATTAGCAAGGTGAAGCATGTTAAAAGGCTTTTGTTACACATCGGACTTCAGTTACCTCTGTGTCAGCGGCCCCCATTGTCCCAAGAGACTCAAATTGGGCAATTTTCTCGTCTGTCAGCTAATCATTCAGCTCCACATCTTTGCATTCTTTGATGGGTTAAGAGATTCTGGTTATTCTTACATAGTAATAAAGAGGCCATGTTTTGAAAAGATGAGCTCTACATGCAATATTCAGTGTTCAAACGGCTCCCAGATGATCACAGTCGATATTAAAAAGCCATAATGAAGCCACCTTGTTACTGAAAAGTTACAAAATGAATCCGATTGCTTTGCTATACCATGTTCTCCACCAGTCTCCTTTGACACACAGTGGGCCATATTGTTATATAAAGTATATATAGTAAACACAGCAGTCATAAAAGTGAAGAAAGCCTCTCATCAGGCATCAGTGTTGAATAGTTTGTCACACGTAGGGGTGTTTAGCTATTGCTCCCCTGAACGGCCACATGTAAAGCGGATTATAGAGTATCTATAACAGCATCCGGTGCTATAGCAGGTATGGAGTGACACTTCAATTATGTAGCAATGTGGGACAATGTTGGTTGACCCACTTCTTTTGAATATGTCCTTTGAAACGCACGCACCTTAGAAGAAAGCCCAATGAATGGTATACTGGGTTTATTCAGTTCATACTTTATTTCAGTTATGGATGATACCATGTGTGTGGTTTCACTGTGCCAGTTCAAATGTATGATTATGAGTTCACCTTGTGTGAAAATAAAAAGTACAAATATCGATACATACTACGTAACATTCTTATACTGCACAAAAATTCAAATATTAGTTTAGTAATAAAACAGTAATTTCCATCCCAACCCTGAAAGTTGTTTTGGCAGTGCAAATCCTGAGCACAGAGGAAAAAGGCAGTATTACGTCATGATCACAAACAGAAAACTGTCACCTGAACCCTGACATCAGTAGATACAAACCCAACCAAGAACTACAAAAAAGACAATGAATATTTGTGCGCATGTTTATGAGCCTGAAATTGACCCCAGAGGAAACCCCACATCCTCAGCTAAGGCAACTTTTACTCCGTAAACTAATATTCCATTGGCTGAGTTAGAAAATATCTGTTCCAACGCTGCTACAGTCTGCTACAGTCAGAAAAATTCAGTTATCCAGCAGTAATCATCCCCGCTGCCTCTCTTCTTTGGAGCAAGGTCTCTTGATGAGACACACAGTTCATGCGGTTTTATCCCTGAGGGAAGGACAAGATCCGGAGCAGCGGACCGTCTCTCTGAATGTTGCTGTACGAGTGATCACATACGTCCATCGCACCACTTTAGCACCAGCCCACACAGCTGGGCTGGGACGGGTCAGAGGGGAGACTCCCAGGACTGCTGCGCTCTCACCACGCCTCTCTTGATCTGCTCGTAGGTCACAAACATGACTATGTTCCAGGAACCAAGGCGAAGGAATGAGGGCATGAATCTGAAGGGTACAGAAACTCAAAATGAATCAAGAATCAAATGTATTTCTTACAAGTATCTGCGCCTATGTATTTGAAAATGTCTATTCATTAAAAAGGTAATTCACGTTTTGCTTTGCCAAACACATTTATTAGATTGACTTTTGTATAAAGGATTCTGAAATACTTTTAGGGATATAAATAAAACATAGGGACGGGACGATATGCTGATCTCATACGAGTCGATATGCCTTATGGGCTTCACGATTGGATACAACCACGATACGATGTAATAAATAAAAGTTTGACGACAAGATATATTGAATTTTGATATATCGTCCCATCCCTGTACTAGAGTTGATAATTACAGTACGTACCCCTTATAGAAGGCAGTGGGTCCCTCTCGCATCAGCATGGTTACGGCACACTTACAAGCGCCGCTGTACTGGCCGGGCACCGAGTTCATGAAGCGGGTCTTCACCACATCCACCGGAGACGCTACCACAGTGGTGCAGAAACCTGCTCCGAAGGCCGCGGTGAAGTGACAGGGCATGTTGTCTGTCCAACACGAAACAAACACGCTCGTTATTAAGGAGCAGCCGGGAGGTGATTTAACACATGCACAGGATTGGACGTCGGGATGGGGAAGGTGTCTGCACTTGCCTGTCATTAGATTGTACTTCAAGATGAGCTCTTTAATGATGTCGTAGGTCACCAGCTCTGAACAGTTCACTATGGCGTTACGGGTTATGTTTGGCAGACAACCTGAAAACAAGACAAGACAAGACGTTATCAACTTTCTGATGATTCAGTTTTTTTCTTAATCCCTCCCCCATAAAATCAACCCAAACAGGGTATTTTTTCAAAAGGAATGTCATTTACAAAATAAAGTCTAACCAATGTAGCAAGTAAAGATCTTGCTCTCATTTCCTGGTAGTTTTTTTTTTTTCATTTCTAAAACCTAGCCTCTGTGGAAACTACCAGAAGGCTTTTCGCCAATCAAAGACATTTTCTGACTTGGCAAACGATAAAATGACTACAAATGTAAATAATTTACCTTTCCAGAGCCCTTTAATGCCCTCATCCCTGGCAATGGTCCTGTAGGCGTCGATCGTCCCGCTGTATCTCTTCACAGACTCTCCGTCAGGCAGCCGGGCCTGAGCCTGGAAACGCACTTTCACCACATCGGTGGGCTGAGCAAAGGTCACAGCCATCGCCCCCGTGGTGCCGCCTGCCAGCAGCCGACTCCCGATTCCTGCATCTGGAATAGAAAGGAACTTGTATAAGGAACTTGGGCATATCCATAAATGTGATACAACGAGAGTGGAATGAAAAATGAACTTTTAGAGTTTGTATTTCAGATAAAATGTCTGTGAAAAGTACAGACTTGGCTATGGGTTTTGCCAGTAAAAACACTGTAAAATCAGGCAAATCAAAAGCCTCACAGGCATTTTGGGAGGCAAAAAAAGACAAATGAAACGATGACAGGCTGCATCCTAAAATTAGGTTTGCCCTGAATTCTGAAGCTCCCCGCTGTACAGTGACTCGACTTGTAAAAAACATGAATCAGCAGCATGTTGCTCAGCATGAGGATCGTAAGTTTCAACTGGAACACGAGTTCATTTGCTGTTCAACTTCCAAACAAACTGGTTTTACCATTAAGGGAACACAAACAATGGGTGTTAAGATGAAAATTTGGCGAGCAAACTGGAATGCCGAAAGTCCTTCTAGCTAAACACCTTCAGGTTAGTGCTGTTGTTGTCTGCATGACGGAGGCTGACAGGTGAAGGAGGGTGCAGACTCGTGCCTACGGCATAAACACAGCTCTTTTCCATTCAGCAGGAATCTGCCCTCTGCCCTGTGGAGGTGTTTCTGGAAAACCTGTCCAGGGAACAGCTGTTGTTTTTCTGAACACTAATGTCAGAGTCTTTCGACAAAATCTTATTTGCTGCTTTGAGGCTACATATAAATTAATAAATGAATGAATTAATAAACTTCTCTGCTTCTCTTTCACCACACAAAGTTTAAGCCACTGATTTGAAATAACCATGTTGTATTTCTTTTTACATTTTGAGAGCCTACTTATAATTTTAGTTTAATATTTTTTCGTGATCTATATTGAAGATATTGTCATGACTTGGTCCAACGCGCCACATATGCACTCAGCCATAATTGTGTTGTCTCCAACAATTTCACCAAACTGAAATCCAAGCAGTCACTTTGTCTACTTATTGTTTTTGGCTTGTAGCTTCATGTCAGGAGACGCAATGAGATCAGAGGTAACAAAGTAAATAAAAAACAGTGCGAATGTGTCCTGTATTACGCTCCATATGAAAGCAGACTTTGTTGTTTAAATCGAGTGCTGTAAAGTATGTGGATTTTAGTATAACAAGTATTCAGTATGATGTGTGGGAAAGAACAAAAGGGGAAAACTGAAAAGATGAGAGCATTGCAGTAGGAAAAAAACAATGTGAGCAACTGGCTAAAATATTATAAGCCCAGTTACACTATATTTAACATTCTGCTAACCAGAAATAGCCCATTTCAACAGTTTACGACAAAAAGAACCAATCTCCCTTCACTACTTGACTGTCCCGTTAAGCTGGCCATTGACTGCATCTAAATATTTCGTTGCGTACTGTCTGATCCCCTGGTGTAGAACTGCTTCATGGAGTCGTACAGGCCGATGCGGACCGAAGCAAAGCTCATCTGTCTCTGCAGTCCTGCCACCAGTCCGTTGTACAGACTCCTCGGTCCCTCTGTCTTCACCATGGTGCTGATGGTGCCGAACACACCTTTATATTTCAGCTTCTGGCCACTCTGGGAGGGCTTGGATTCACCCTGAATCTGAAGGAAACAGAAATGTGTGACAACTTGTGTTAAGAAAATAATTAAAAGCTACTCAAAGCCTGTGTGACCATCATTAGCTGGACAATCATACATTGACAAATTGTGGAGCCACTCACAGTAAATGGTCAGTCAGCAAAGAAGAGAAGAGTACACAGGCTTTACTGTTTTTTTCCTTCACTTTTTTTTGCACTATTTTGTAATTTCCAGTTTTTCCAGTCTTTAGAAGTGGATGATAAAGATCACATGTAACAACGTCCTCTTTTCTAAAAAAGTAACTCAGTAACTTTTACTCCGAGGACCTTTTTGCAAAAGAGATCATTTTTACTTAGCCCAAGTAGATTTTTATAACTTTTACTTCTAATTAAGTAAAATATCAGCAAAGTAATAGGCTACATTCTAGTAGCCTACTCTTTCCTGGAGCGTGTCCAGGGTCATCCACAACCCTGGCTCCTGACAGCCTTGACCGTAAGCTTGCTCTAACCCTGTCTCAGTGACCCCATGCCTCAGCCCGACCACCTCAGTGACCCCATGCCTCAGCCCGACCACCTCAGTGACCCCATGCCTCAGCCCGACCACCTCAGTGACCCCATGCCTCAGCCCGACCACTTCAGTGACCCCATGCCTCAGCCCGACCACCTCAGTGACCCCATGCCTCAGCCCGACCACCTACGTGACCCCATCCTCCAGCGCACACCCACAGAGACACCA
>OMOV01090027.1:11631-22315 GCA_900312565.1 Beryx splendens
GTTGTCAGGGTCAACCACAACCCTGGCTCCTGACAGCCTTGACTGTAAGCTTGCTCTAACCCTGCCTCAGTGACCCATGCCTCAGCCCAACCACCTCAGTGACCCCCTCAGTGACCCCATGCCTCAGCCCGACCACCTCAGTGACCCCCCCAGTGACCCCATGCCTCAGCCCAACCACCTCCTCTGCCTGGGAACCACTCAAACACAAACCTGCCCTTATCTCACCCAGAGGGATTCATGCCTAGGACCCTGGGAACATACTGTAGTAGGACTGACTCCCTCTTGGGACCACTTCAGTTAAATTCTCATGTAAAGTGTAAACATGTTTTACTTCCAGAGCCGTCCTGCAGCTTGTTGTAAGTAGTGCAACAAGCGGACAGTGTGCTTACCTGCAGTCTGACTTTAGCTGTGTCCAGGGGGAAGGTGACCAGGTCGGCGACACAGGCGGCCGTCCCGGCTCCGAAAAACTTGACAGAAGCTGTGGGAGCCAGGTCGGCGGTCCTCACACCAACCATGATGGGTCTATCTCAGCAAAGTCTCAACAAGACCGCGCGGACTGCACGTGCACCTGACCCGTCCAGCCGTTATGTAACTGTAGGTAGACAGCCCATCAGCCGGAGAGAGGCTGGGGTCCCATCAGTGAAAGGGAAGGGAAGGGCTATACACGTTAAAGTATTTGTGTATAGGATAACCGCAGATCGCTTCACGCTTCTACATCCCCGGGGCAGATGGATAAGACGAATCACGTTCAAGTTTCAGGTAATGAATAGTTTGCCTTACAAAATCCTTTTGTTTTGCCGTGGGCCATAAAAGTGCTCCAAACAAGCATGCCACTGTAAAAATATTAATTTACAACTCGAAGATTAAGAGGAAAAACAGACAATAAAAACCGTTTTCTCCAACTAGTGATTTATATGAACGCAAACGTCTGTCTACCTGACTGAAACCCAACAGCGAAACGGCAGTAGCTGTTGACGCGGCAGTGTCCGGTCTCCGGTCTCGAGCTCCGGGAGAGGTGAGTGTTTTTATACGACCTGCGGCTGTCCCACTGCCGTGACACGCTCAAGCAAGCACGCGGAAGCGCGCGACTGCCAGAGAAGAAGGTAACCTGATATGATACCAATCTTTACACCGAGGTTGGACTAAGCGACACGACGTTATTAAAAAAAACAATGGTGTCACATTTACTGGGTTGAAACTGTAATTACGACAACTAGGATGTGATGTGGCTTGAGACCACAACTTTCCACTTAGCGTCTGCAGGCGGATATGCATGTGCACGCAGAAGTAAACACAGCACGTGAGGGGTAAAAAAACAAAAAAACATGATCGGAAAAACAAATGACGTGACGCTGAAAGGTGGTACAGACAGCCGCAGCTCGAGGCACCATCTCTAAGCTTAAGCCATGTTTACACCGACACAGCTCAACGACGATAGCAAGTAATGTTATTAAAACGAGTACTAACAGGTAGCCCACACAATAAAGTAGGCCATCGCCAAAACAACTGCCTAGCAGCCAAAACCTAGACTTGAAAACATTAAACATGTTTACTTGAGCTTTATTTCATACTAGTGCTGATGGTCCTGAACCAGAAAAAGTACCATGTCCCCAATCAAATCATCCTGGGTACAGGCCGGGCTCTGTGTTACTGCAGACATGCTCAAGCACACAAATCAGATCTCAACTATCCAAGATCACAGAAATAACACGCCAATCACATTCTGCAGTGGATTTTTAGTTTAAACCAAAAAAAGAAAAGAAATGGACCACAGATGTAATACCGGTTACCAGTAAAGTCATATCACAGCATATCCCTTTAAGATGTAAGTAATCTGTATGCACAACATACACAAAGGCATCCATTATGGTAAATACACAGCAAATATTTATTTATAAAAGTACAAAATGTTACACTTAATTTACATGATCTTTTCGTAATCTGAAGCCACTAAGCAGTAAACACAATTGCACGTGATCATTAATTGCCAACCAGTCAATACAAGTCTAACAAGGAGCTAATGATCATCATTAAAATGAGCTGCAAATATTTTGGCTATTCTTGCAGTCTCTTTCTTCGTGGATGGGGCTGATATATCGGGCCTCGGGCGAGGAGCTCGTCGATAGGGAATGCTGAGCATCGCAGAGCGAGATACCTAGGAAGGACAAACAAAAACACAACACAATTCAATTATGTAACATTTGAAATCATGCCTGCAAATGGTCTCCTAAAGCAGCATGTGAGGAGGCCTTTACTGCAGTCGTGACACTGACACTTTAACAGAGTGCTTGATTGAAAAAGAATACATACTCACTCTATGATCAAATATTGACTCAAAACAAACAAGCATGCTCATCAGTCAAATGAGACTTAATTCGGTGTTGAAGCTGTGTGGTAACGCATTAGTCATCTCTCAAACAGAGCAAGCCTTTCTTTGGCAAATGTATAGAAACACGAGTAATCACAATAGGCTCTGAAACAGGCTTGCCACGTGTCAGTCTGCAGTACATGGAGTACAATCTTGAGCTCAACAACAAGAGACTAGCTTGAACCGGTTCTTCAAAAGGTCCCGCAAACTATGTTCCCAGCAAAGCCGCCACCCACCTCTAACTACACGACCTATGGCTGTATCTCCACACACCTTCTTGAAATAGGATCCAGCAATGCCAGCGTGACGCAGGCATGCCTTCCATCTCTGCAGCTGACAAGGTGTTATCCACTGTTACCCAGTTGGACTATTCTAAGGGGGGGGGGACTGGAAACCATAAGTCATGTTACTGTGCTTCCTCAATTTTGCAGCATATTGACAAATGAAATACTTTTTTGTTATAGTTCTCTTTTTGCTTCCCCCTCCACAGGTAGATCGAAGAACATGTTCAACTACAGAACAAGACAGGTAAGGATTCAGCATCTTGCTCAAACACGCTTCAGCAGAGCGAATGTTTGCCATCATGGCATCAAGTTGAAGCCAAGCTTTCTAACTGAAGGATGGTGTCCCGACTCCCTACACCACCCTGCTGCCTCACAACGTTTTCACTTTTATTTCCTCATACCACTACCCTATGTTTAACTCACGACACACTGTCAAAAACCACAGCACCTTTTGTCACTCCCAAAAAAATGACACCCTTTTGTAAGAGTCTGGCTAGGAAATGCCAGCGAGGCTGTTTACCTCTGCCAATAAAACTCCACCTCAAACCTTTACTTACGTCACAGCAGTGTCCTTAAATAGTACTGGCTAAGGCTGGACCAGAAGGTGAGAAATGGAAAGCACAGTTCATATTATTCCTTTGATCTTAAAGGACCAGTGTGTAGGATTTAGTGGCATCTAGCGGTGAGGTTGCAGATTGCAACCAACTGAATACCTCTCCCCTCACCCTCCCCTTCCAAGCACGTGGGAGAACCTACTGTGGCTGTGAAACTCGCAAAAAACGTGAAAGGCCCTCTCTAGAGCCAGTGTTTGCTTTGTCTGTTCTGGTCTACTATAGAAACATGGCGGTGCAACATGGCGGGCTCCGTGGAAGAGGACCCGCTCCCTATGTAGATATAAAGGGCTCGTTCAAAGGTAACGAAAACACAACAACTCTTATTTTCAGGAGATTATACACTAATTAAAACATACTTATGAATATTATATTCCATTTCTGCTAATAGATCCCCCTAAATCTTACACACTGGTCCTTTAAGACAGTTCAATTATTTTGTGAACTCAAATCCTTTCCTAAAACCAAAGTTCACAGACACAAAGCTCTAATATGTGAAGTAACAGAAAGACAAGACAACACAAAACTGGAGCTGCTCCATTAACACTGAATTAGAGACTTGACTGTGGTTAAATGAGGGTTTTTTTTTTACATGCAAATGCAAACAGATATGAACCAGAAAATGTTCCCATGATCCTAGATGATCACCCTGAGCAGTCTTATAGTATGCACAAAGTCTGACTCTAATTCACTACTAATGAAGAAGCTCTTTTGTCTGTCCAAGATCAAAGGAAAAACGTAAGACAGCTATTTTCAGGCAAATTTCCTTTCAACATTAACGGGCATGGCACAGATTTAAAATGATTGCATAAGTCAGATTCTGTTAGTGGGCCTCCACATGTTTACACAGCACAAATGAGAGTTAAGTTACACTGAACTCAAGTTGGTACGCAGTGTCACTATTCTTGACTGGCCGGTGTTCCAACATGCATCAAGTGAAGCGTGACAGTACAAAGTGACCTACTAATTTTGCTTTGCATGGCAGTTGGTTCTGACGCAGTGGTGATAAATACTTACTGGGTCACTGGAGGGCTGGGAGAAAGCAGGAGCTAAACGTAGGACTCTCATAGATGCCTCCAGTTGGTGAGAGGGGAGGAAGAAATTGGGGACCTCCAGGGGAACCAAGCTTAATACAGAGTGTTAAAAAAAATCAAGAGCTTAAAAGCAAACACTGAATTAATAAGAACAAACCCTGATGTGACAGACAGGCCAGACAACATCAAACACTGATGAAGGATACGGTCGGGACTGTGTGTCCTGGTTATGCAGGGAACATGAAGTGTCCATGTCCGTGATCGTGGCGTGCTGTGGGTTGGGTGATAAGATCGGAGACTCATTTTCAGAGTGAGCAGTACTGTCGCCCGACCCCTTGCGGGGGCTGTTGGGCTCTTTTGCCGCTTGTCCCTCATTTAGAGCTTGTTCCGTCCGCTCGCCGTCTCTCTCTGTGTCCGAAACGCTTTCTAGACTGGTGTATCTGTGTTCTCCACTAGGGCTCTGACCTTGCAGATTACCAGTGTGTGATCTCAACCGCCTGTTCCCCTCTTCTTCTTCTTCTTGGGTTAGTTCAGGGTAACGGCTGGCCCGCGGCTCCTCTGGCACCTCCAGGCTCTCCTGAGAATCCAGGTCTGGGTCTGACAGGACGCTGGTCCAGGGGCTGGTTTTGTCTGTTAGAGAGGTCACCTCATTTAGATGCCTGGGCTTCACCACAACCTCGTCGTAATCTTCATCATCTTCGTCATCATCTTCGTCATCTGCTTCCTCATCCTTTCTGCAAGCGGTTCCTTCCCCCTCTTCATCCTCGGACACAGCGGCGGCTCTGTGCTGGTGGCGGTACTCTTCCTCCTCGGCCTGGGAGTCCGTATGGTCCTCAGACATGCTGTGCAGCGGTGACGGCAGAGGAGACACGTTTTCTAGAGGAGAGTCTGAAGCTCTGTGTGGACTGGAGACACTCTCAGGGAAAGTTCCAGAGTCAATGGGTAGGGGGTTGTCGTCTCCAATGGGGGGAGTCGGTGAGCTGCTCTGGGGGTTAGAGGCTATCGTCTCCAGGCGGTGTCCCTCTAGGCCTAGGTGAAGGGACCAGTGAAGAGTTAAAGCAGCATTTCTCAAAACATGTTTTTATTTTATTTTAGATCATTTCTGTCTCAGGCAAGTCCTGAAATCTGCTACTTCTGGTATCTGCAGTGATGTTTTGTTCTTGTGGTCTTGGTGGTTACTATCTGACCCTAGGTTAAAAGTTATCATACACTAATGTAATCGCAGTGTCCAAAATGAACTTTTTGGCTCACCTACGAAGCTCCGGTAAACAAAAAAAAACATTAACTGCCAAAATAATTCATATACGTTTTTCATAGAAACATGTTATCTTATCTGTTTCCAGTGCTATTTTGTGTACAGAATCAGGTACTGTGTGAGCAGATTTAGCGTTTTAAATTTAAACTCTCTCACTAATTTATACAACGGATCTATTTTTGCTGGACCTCCGAGCCAGTGCAAAGACTGGTGTATTGCCCCCGTTTACCACTGGATTCCAACGGACACTACTGTCACTGTAGGTACGGACAAGTAGTTAATCCTATTAAAATTAATTGCACTGAGTCTACTATATGTGTAGATTCAGAGCACTCTAATCCATTTTCCATGCCACAGCGGCTGTTTTAGGGCACAGCTATATTAACAAAGATCTTGAAAATGTTTCCCTATATCTCATTGACATTCAATAGGGAGGAAGTATCTTCTGGAACCTACATGAAAAGAGGGTCCAGCAGCATTTATGGAAAGGAAGTCATGGGTAAAATCTTTCAGTTGAGACAATGTTCTCCACAGGCTGCATTCGCCGCCCAGCTTAACTAGGCTCGTCTAGTTTAACTTGTTTGTCTTGGTCTCCATTTCTTCTTCTTGTTGGCCTCACACCTGGTATGTGTCACCCAGTGTGAATAATGCTATGTTCCAACAAACTTTGTGCTCGGCAATCATCCAGACTGTAGAGAATGAGAAGTTCAGATGCTATCACTTTGTGTAGAGCGGCTGCCAGTCAGGAACCAGTTTCTTACAGAGCCATTGTTTTGCTTTGATTTGATTGGCTCATGGTCAGAGAGTGTACAGTGGTCAGTAGGGACAAAGAAAACATTCAAATGTTATCTTCTCAAAACGTTACCAGCCAGTGTGGCAGGTGACCCTTATTGGTTCATACACCAAAAACAAATTTTACCGGGATTTGACGGTTAGTGGGTGTTATTTTCGGACCCTGTTATCAGCGACAATAATTGAGAGGACCCCCTTCAGCATGGGAGAGGAGCTCACCACTAATGAGATTGTTGACCTCTCCGACCAGCCGGTTGGACTTGAGAAGAAGCTGGCTTGTGTCTGTCTCCCAGTCCCGGTGTTCCTCTTGCTTGCCGTGACAGCTCTGCTCAGTCATTGACGGGAAGGTGGGAGTTGAAAGCTTATGGCTGAAGTATCTCTGGATGTTGTCAAGCTCACTTAGATTTTTCCTGGAAACACAAGAAGAAAAAATCAATCCTAGTCAAAGCACATGTTTATTGTCAGTCTTTGAACAGCAAACAGTTTACAAAGCCATGATGTCAGTCGACTGTCTATTTTTTGAGGACTAATACCTGAGAGCTGAGAACAAAACTGAGCTGGAAGGATGGGTGTCACCAGCACTGCTGTTACAGACAGAATGAGCTGCTGTTTGCTCCTGCAGAGTCTGGTGGTAAAGACGTACATTGTCCATGTGCTCACAATGACGGTCACTCTCACTGGGCCTGGGACAACTGTAAACATTGCAAATAAACAGAGTAGTGGTTTATGCAGGATTATTTAAGTATGTGCATACATATTTTAAATAACACCTAAATGAGCATGTGTGACACCGTTTTAGAAACCTTTCAGAGAATAGCCTCTCCGTCTGGTCAGGTGACGTGATCTTCTGCTCAGGGTAGCGACTGATGTGAGAAGGGAAGCTGCTGTATGTGGCTGTGGTATGGTAGCTGAGAGGGAGGGCTTGGAATAAAGCCTGTTAATGAAACACATTCAGTTATATCTTACAAAATGAGACACTGTTTTCTGTGATAAGTTGTTCCAAATTAGATAGGTAAGGACAACATGGCATATATGAATACAGTTCTCACCGGGGCGTTTTTGGAGGCCTCTTCATTCACAGCTTTTCTCTGCCCCCGGAGCTCCTGAACCCCCTTCAGGGGAGAGATGGACACTTTGAGCTGGCCCTGACACTGGCTACTGAAGTCTGTGATGTTGTACCAGCCACACACTGACTGGAACCCAGACAGCAAGGGGGACAGGTCTACAGAGGCAAACCCAATCACCCTCTCCATGTCTAAAGGGACAAAACAACAGAAAAAACTAAGAAATGTATCATAATGTATCATCAGTAAAATCAACAAAACATTCATCATAAAGTGAAACTCCATCACTGTACCTCCTTTGTGCCAGACTTTGAATACAAGAGATTGTTGTGGATCTACCAGTAGCTGCTTTGAAAGCCTGTAATTTTAAAACAATACATCAGACTGACAATGTTTAATAACCATTGGTAGTTTCATTTGTATTGAAAGATTTCAGCTCTTGTCTGTGACATGACACTACCTGCACTCCTGGTGGTGGTCCCACACGGGGCAGTCAGTGTTGTCTATGACTGCAGTGGAGACTGGTTCAGCAGAGTCAGCAGTGATGTAGGACACACAGCAGCACGGCATCGCTGCATTGCGCTCAGCTAGAGGACAGCCTGACAGAGAAAGATGACACACGCATCAGATTATTGCACATACACAATGAGCAGGAAAGAAGCATAGGTTTCAGGTCACAAGCTCACCTTTCAGACTGAGGTGCATGGCTCTGTCCACTGTGATGGTCACAGGGAAGGACTCCTCCACGCTCATCTCTGTGCGCTGCAAATCTGCGAGGTCTGGAGCCGTGGAGGATTTGTTCTCGTGCCTGCTTTGTGTGCATGATTGTTTGGATATGGTGGTGGGTGAGGGGCCTCGATCTACTGCCTCTTCCTCTCCTGATAAGAGCTCCCCCTGGCTGTCGACGTCCACCTGGCTGTCAGCTCCAGCAGAGGGCCCCCCAGGGAGACAACCTGTGCTCAGGGTGATGTGCACCCTGAGGGCCGCACCATGCAGATCTGTTGCTGAGCGTCTGAACAGCGGGTACACTCCTGTGAGACCAAAAACACAGCTGTAATTGACCTCAAATACAGTAACACAGCCATGATTTTACTACAGCAATAATAATCAATTAATTTTCTAAATGTAATTAATCATTTCATACCACTGAGAGTCAGCTTGTGCTTGGGCCTCTTGGCAAGAGAGGACAGATCGACAAATGCTGACCCCACCAGTCGGTCCGTGTCCTGAGGCCTCCGCGTCTTGTCCTTCCTAAAGGCAACCCACACCTGAATCTCCAACCTCTCCTCTCTAAGATACCACATCAATGGCTGGCTGCTCCGGAGCTTCACAGTCCTAGTGCTTTGGAAAGCTACCGTGGCCTGGCCCTCCTCCCCTCCCTCCTCTGCTGAAGGGTGTTTCATCTGGGAGCAGAAGGCCTCTTGGTCGTAGAACTTGTATCTGAAGTAGCAGTAGGTGGAGCGCTGCAGCTCACTGTGGCCCGGCAGGAGCAGGCAGTGGACAGGTATCCAAGCTCTGGGCATGGAAAACGTCAGAGACATTGTCCTCGTGCTGTCCTCCCAGGCCTCCTCACCATCCTGCCGTTCATAGTCTTTCTGGCCCATTTCCCAACCCAAGCCTCGGGCAGCTTGAATGACCCTTTCCTTATCTGCATGGTGGGCAAAGTTGATAGAGATCTCGAGGCCCCCAACCAAGACGTGATGGTCATGAGACGGACCCAGGTCCTGAGGTACATACACTCCAAACCAGCCAGAAATACCTTGGAGTTTAGAGAAGGTAGACAGTGAGTGCATGCTGACTGTGTGATCAAAGGAAATCTCTATTCTAGTCACACAATCAGTAGAAATGCAACATACCTGTTCTTTTATGGATGAGATCAGCCAAAGGAATTTTCACTGTGCCCAGCATTGTGTCCTTAGATTTAGGAGTGTCCATTGCTATGATAAATAGCACAAAGCAAATGAGTAAATTACAGATAGACACTGTAGATATTACATATAGATATTTCATTAGTAAATTAAGGATGTTGTTTCTGAATTGCAATCTAATTTAAACCAAGCATAAAGAAAAGGATAGCCTGGAAACTAAAAATCAAATCATGTTATGTTTTTTTCCATTCTTACACTGATTTGAGTTAGTATACAGTAGAGTCAACTGAGCATGAGGATGTAATGTGAAGCTGTAAAAAGTCTGTTTAATGTTGTTTGCTATGCTTCAAATCAGTGTAAACGACAGGTGTATTTTGAATAAAACTGGGTTACAAAAAAAGAAAAAACTAGCACACTTCCCCATTTCCTGGAACAACCCAAACAGTATTTGTGACAACGCTATCCCCCAGCTAAAAACCAGAGTGGTAAAACTAATTTGCAATCCAGATGTACATCCTGGAGCTACTTTGTTGAGAATAACTGGTAGACCGACTTTGCTAACTCATGTGTCACGTGTTCACCTCGATATTTACATTCAAATGACAACCTGTCTGTAGTTTGCATATCGGTGACTTTACTGTACCTACCTGCAGATCCTTTTGAAGTTGTTTTGCACTACTCCTGCACACCACACTATTTTGACTAGCTACACCAATGCTGCTACATTGGAACAATCTGCTTTTAATACACAGTACAGTATGTTTGTTTAGTCATCTGTCAAGCAGTTGTCTGAACTGTGTATGATGTCCTGTTACATTTTGTCCTGTAGCTATAGGTAGTATGTCAGTCCTGTACTGTATAACTGTCTTATAATGTGTCAGTACCAATCGACCAAGTCAAATTACTAAAAAATAATAAACTAGAATTAACCGCCTCGTGGTTGTATGCCTCCACCAACAAGTCAAGTTGCAGTTTACATCCATGTCTGTCCAGACTCATAAAATATATGTTGTGAAGACTTAGAAAAAATTTAATAAAAAGGTATTAAGTGTATTTTTTGGCGAAATGGAAGTTACCACTATATTGACAGTGAATAATTTCCAGTGAGAAACATGCTGTCTTCACTTAGAGACTATTTTTATAGGAGTACAGAGGACTGATAGAGAGCTTCGTCACATGGTGCAACGACAATCACCTGAAGCTCAATGTCAGCAAAACCAATGAGCTTGTGGTGGACTACCAGAGGAACAGGAGGCCCCCTGTCCTGGTTGTGATCAAGGGAGAGGGAGTGAAGAGGGTGGACTCATACCAGTATCTTGGGGTCCAAATCAATATAATTAATGTGATTATTAGGTCAACTTAAAGGATTCTGGTGTCTGCAAAAGTAAGTGACAGCACTTCCACCGTT
>OMOV01090037.1:0-10091 GCA_900312565.1 Beryx splendens
GCAGGAGGTGGTGGCGGCATAGGCGTAGGGGGCCTGGGGTGGGGGGCCCAGGTGGGATCGGCTGAGGAACTGGATGGGAAACCCAGGGGACACCTCCACCACCCCCACACCGCCACACTGAAGGGCACCAGGGTGAAGGCCTCCAATGGGGACAACTACATCATCCTGGCCCCTATCAACCCTGGAAGCCAGGTACCGCAGACTGGTGGTGGGCTGCATCTTCATCACCTCCTTCATCCTTCTCATCCACACCAAGGGCATATGGTGGCCCATCCCAGATATGTCTCCTTACCTTACATCCCTGATGCTGATAGATAGAAGGACTGGATATATGTCTAGGCCATTTGGGCTACTGCTGTCTTATAGATGTGTGTTGTATGAGACATTTTTTTTAACACAGTACATACAGTGGATATAGTTCATATAGTTCATTCAGATATGCGACATTCCACCAGAAACCCATAGGAGACAATCAAATATAAGATATAGCGGTTAATATATGCCTGTCCTATTTGAAGCTTTGGCTGTATTTTTGCATTACATTCTCTGCCATCTAGGCACAGCTTAAATTACCAATACAGTGCATGCATATAAGAGGTGTCATTTATTGCTCTTAAAGATATAACCAAATATGTGCCATTTATAGTTTATACATCATGTGGATTTAAAATAATATCCCTCATCAAAATGAAGAGTTTAAACATTTTAGAAGGTAGGCAACAAGTATGCACCTTGTATGCAACAAAATTATTAAATTCCTATATAGGAAAAACCATAAAGTCCAAGAGTGGTATATTACATAATACAAACTTTAACATGTACAGGTGTCTTGTATAGCATGTACATGTGGTTGCATCCAATGACGTCATGTATATGGGGTAAAAGCCTTCATCATAAAAGCACAATAAAGCAAACTCATTGAATCAAAAAGCCTGAACTGAATTCCTTAGCTAACACCACTATAACCATACAATACTAACCCATCAACTACCTCGGTGTACCAAACATGCTGAAGCAGAAAAGACCCAGTATTTGTTATTGAGATGTTCTCCTTGCAGCAGTGTCCTTGCACATTGTGTTCAGTTCTAGTTTCAGTCATGGAAATACTGCCTAAATTGATGCTCAAGGCTTTCAAAACTCAATAAGTCAGACCTGTAGGCCTGTAGAGTTGATAGATGAAATTGTTCTTATTTTCCGCTCTCAGTCTGTGTGTGTCTGTTTGCCTGTGGGTCTGTCTGTCTGTTGGATCTGTTTGTGTGTGTGTGTGTGTGTGTGTGTGTGTGTGTGTGTGTGTGTGTGTGTATCATGTACACACATTTAGTACATTTCCATCTGTGCATGCTTTTCAGGATACTTTCAGGTGACAGTATACTGCACAGCAAATGACAGATTGTAGTAAGCAGTACCAAACAAGATGGGAAAGATTTTTCCAGGGAGGACAGGAACACATTCAATAATGAAGATGAAGAAAAACAACACATATGAAAGATTATATATTAGAAGAACGGATGTAGAAAGGATCTAGTCGCATCTGAAAATAGTCTAGAGGCATACGGTGACATAGGGAACATTCATTCCCCATCAAACAGACACTAAGTCTGTCCCAAATGAAAACAGAGGCAGTGTTTTGGTGAATTTTGTGGCTATCGCAGCTGAATAAGCTGAAGGCCTTGTGGAAACAGGTCAGGTTGGTGACATATTACACTGACACGACTCTGGTTTATAAATAAAGAGGTTTAAAAGTCCACACTGGAGAAAATATCTGTTTTAACAAGCTGGCACACAAGCATGCTAATAAAAGATTTTGTGTGCCTTTCCAACCTCCAGCTAGCCCGTTCATCTGACCAGCAGCCTAAGTGGTAGCAGCTCTCTGTCTCTTCTCTCTCAGTTGATTATAATCTGTTATGACGGATAGTAACCACCAGTGTCTTATGAGTACAGCAGAACTCAAACTGGCCAAGGCAAGTCCTAGAAACCAATGGAATGTCATGCAAGAAACCACAGATGATAATGGCCAACTTGATCCAAACACAGAAACACACACACATCACAGAAACACACGGTGAAAGAAAGTGCAAGACACAAAAAATGATTGACAAAAGCACTTATATTTGCAATAAATTGAAATATAAGGAGATATATCAGGTGACAACCCTTTCCTATCCAGACGCCTTACAGATCACATGTGTAACGTTACGTCGTAGAGATCAGTGATAGTATGCAATATGCGTTTAAGCCCATCAGAGATATAAGTCAATACATTGATACCTCTTATGCCATTGCTTTAATATGGAATGTGTCATTTGGTTTGGTTGCATTCTAACGGGGATTATATGGGATTTCTCACTCTGCAACAACAAGGCTATTTACACTGATATTATTCTGCTTCCAGATCTTGAGGCCCGTCTACCAAGATAACCAGGGCACGCTCGGTAAGATGTGTATTTTATGTTCACACTCAGAAAATGCTTTGTTACACGCTACAGCGAAATCTGTGAAGTAGTCGGGCTGGAAAACATTGCTTATTGTTTGCTGAGGCACTTTTATCACTTTGAATATTTCACTACACATTGCAGTGTATGATCTTTTTTAACGTACATAATCAAAATCACTTCACATGCAGCCTCAAATTAAAGCAGACAGTCTGCACTTCATTGTCATTGTGTTATTTTACTTCCAAAATAATACACCTCACTCTCCAAATAATTTTGGAGCTCATTGTAAAAAGCCCTGTCCTCCCAAATGAATTGCCACAAATTTGTACTGCTTGAGTAATCCTTTGTGCCATAATCCAGGGTGAGCATCCATTCAGAAGCCCAGTTCAGTTGTCAAAAGAAGTATTAACCCATAAATGGTGGCTACAGAGTAGTGAGACCAGGTGTCCCCGTTTTCTGGGGACAGATGCGTTGTCTCCGGTTGGCACTGTCGTCACAAATGTCCCCTGTTTTACCCCTCTCTGGACAGCATTCCCCTATCCACCATCTCTGTTATTACCAGGGATAATTGCAAGGGTCTGGTGATTGTCTTCTTTAACTCAGAACCACAGGAATTTGATCCTGTCTGGCAGTCTTGATGGGATTAGTATTGCAGGACAACGTTGGTAATGTAATCTGATTCCAGATTCCAGAATGCACTTACTGTGCAAACTATTGGTAATTTCTGAATCACGTAGCATCGATTTGGACGCTACTAGAATTGACAGAACATGTGGGAATTCAACAGTAGGCTATTAAAGTTGATCCGCATGGTTTTGAAATCACTGATTCACTCCAGTAGAAATGCTGTTCTCATACTTGCTTCAGTTGCCAGGGATTTTCTCCGGCTACCGCAGTAAAAATTCCATCTGAAATGACCTACCTTCTGTATTGTGTAAGTTAACTCTTACATCCTGGGATCCTTTTAATCCTGTCTGGATTGGTGTTTCACACTTTTCACACTTTTCATTACCAACTTGTGCACCAGCATGGCTATTACAAGGACCATATGACCGGTGGCAGGTAGAGCAGTATCACTTTAGACTGAACCACACATTCCTGGAATTGCTCCTAAAAATCTGGTCACCTTGCTATAGAGGACAGGCCATCTCTCAATGTTACAAGGTTGAGCCATAGTAACCCTACTATTACCAAACAATATCAGCAAGCAATATCAGCAAACATACAAGAGCTAAGAAGCCAACATATCAACCAAGACATCAATATACCAGTAAACATGCCACTAACAAAAGGCACCAGCAAGCTTGCTTCAGTCAGACGGTTCAGATATTACAACACTCAGTGGTGCCTACAGTTGCAGGGACTGGGATTGCTAACAATAACAACTTTAACAATAAGAGTGGAAAAACAAAATCCTAAAATTGTATTTCTTCTGTTTCTGCACACCCTCTTCCTCCTCCACTTCCTCTCTTTGCTCTCCAGCTGCCAGGTTATACCCCACACGCCAGCCCAGTGTTCCACAGCCCCAGGGTGGGGGTGGGGGTGTGGGTGCCTTTTCTGGAGGTGGAGGTGGAGGTGGTGGTGGTGGGGGTCTCTCCAGTCGTACTGCCTTCCTGCGCCGGTCTGCCAACTCCAAGACAGCAAAGACCGCCTCCACCAACACCAACCTGCCCAACTACCAGTCGCAGAATGCCAACTTTGCCAACTACCAGAACTGCACCATTGTCCGCTCACACACACCACACGGCAACTATGGCTACGTCAAAGTGGCACCCAAGATCCTTATCTTCCCTATCTTTGTTCAGGTAGGCAAGTCAGTCTGCGTGTGTGTCGCTATTTTTATTATAAATTCTTTCTCTTTCTCAATTTTCTCTTTCTCACTCACATTATTTTTTTTCCTTCAAGAGGCCATTGCTAACAGTGCACTGTAGTATTTCTATCCCCTTTGTACCCAGTAATAACAAATACAGTGATTATGCACTTAAAATATATAATCTCAAGCTGATTGGCTGATTGTGGGAGTCATAAGCCCTGAAGGTGAAGTCTTGACTGAGGTCACCAAAGGAAATCCTATGATCAGTGCAGTGAGAAAAATGGTTCTAACACTTGATATGACTGTACCCCAGTACAGATATTTGAGGTTGATAACTTGCTAGGGGTTAAAATGTATAATATAATGTGGCAGTTCTGTCTGAACTTCTAATATGTTGTGAGCTACAGTAGGTTATGGTTATGTCTTCTCACTTATCTTTCAGATAAAAGCAGCGTGGGGAACCACATTAACTGCATTGAATTATTTAGTTTGGCTGTAATTAACTCACTGCATGATCTACTCTGCTTGTACAAGGTATTTCCAATGCAGACCAAATAATAGAAGTCCAAGACAATTATTCAGTCACAGCTAGTTTTACTCAAAAACTCATCCTCTAGTGTGCAGAATATAGCCTACTGTATAAAATGTTCGAATAACTTTCCCAATAACGATACTTATTGGGAAGACTACTCTTTTTTCCCCCCTAAAGGGCAAATGGCCGAAAATAGGCTTTTGCACTGTTGGGACCTGCTACAAATTATGCATTAGTTAGTTAATGCAAAATTAATGCTTTTGTAAATGCTCATACCCTTAAAATGATTATCATGTAGAAAATGTGATTAAATAATCAATAACCATACTGAGATAAGAGTAGTTATGTGGTATTTGGACCTACTGCGATAGGCCTATATAAAACAGGTGTCTTATGGTATATTAACCTAGCACTTATTCGTACAGTTTTAATATGCAGCAATTGTCTGTGCTTGTATTTCCTGTTAATTCATATTGAAACTCACAACCATATGTGCCACACCACACACACATACACACACACACACACACACACACACACACACACGCACACATGCACACATACACACACACTGAAATTGCCCTCTGTCACACACCCTTGTCCACGAGAGGAAGTGGCTTCCTCCCCCAGCTCAATGCAGCACTCTTTTCTTAGTGTCTTGTCATACTGAGACCCCACGTTCAGCCTCACACTCCCACAGTCGCAGCTCACTTACTATCTTCATAGAATCAGCTTGAGCCGTGAATCTTCTCCAGAGCCAAAAAGCCTGTGTTCTTTAGCAGACTGTATGGATTTGGGAACCAAAATGGAGTTGGTAATGCAACTTATTAACACCTTTTACCAATCAATAGCGAACTGGCAACATTCCTTTCAGGATTTTCTCCGATGGATGCTTCATATATTCACGATTACCGGTTTGAGATGGGTGTAATATGTAGCTAAGGATAATCCAAATAATACATCCTGGTGATTATTGATGATTATCCGATAAAAGATATCAGATATCATCTATGAGCTTACCGAGCATTTAGCCTCAATTCCTAAGCTCAATTAATTCAATTCATAAGTGTTCTGTATTTATCTTTGTGGAGGCATAATCCATCTATATAATGTGGTTTTGTTCTGTGTCCAGCCCCTTGACCTGTGCAGCCGAGCTCTTATCATATCTGAAGAGATGATACTACACGAGAGCAAGCACCACTCCCTCAAGGTAACTGGCATCGTTGCGTTAACTATGTTTATATATATGTGTAAGTTTGTGCATGTGGGTATGGTGGTGTATGTGTGCTACATTTTCGTATTTTTCCTAATTTCAAAATAGAAATTAAGTTTGGAGCAATGTGTAAATGGCTGTTTTTGTAGCTGTTAGCATTTTTCAGCATATCATTCTGCATAGGTGTTTGGGTTGTTGGTTCCCAAGGCACTGAGTAAGATGGCACCTAGAAGATGTAGGCTGTGACCTTGTTGGTACATCCTCTGATTTTACCGTACTACTGACTGAAGGGTGACAAGAGAAAGAGGAGAGAAAGCTTTAGAGTTTCACAATTGGATGGAAACAGAAGAATGAGGTTTCTCTTCTCTCCTCTCCTCTCATTTCCTCTCAGCCAGCTTGTCGAGCTTGTAAGAGGCGGACTAGGCAAACATTTTGTGGGTTTGTCACAACCGGTTTTGTGGTTGTTTACTTAGCAAAACTGGAAATGACGGTCTGCTGCCCCAATGCAAATCTCAAGTTAAACTGTGTATTTGTTTGGTTTGAGAGTTATATATATATATATAGAGAGAGAAAGAGAGACCAGCTATGAAGAGAGGGCAACAGACTGAGAGAAGAAGGGGGGAGAGGGGATATGTCTGAACGTCTCTGAAGAGTTTGTAGCTGTTCTGAAATGTCATGTCCACAGAAGCCATGGCAAATGAATAACTGACGGAGTAGAGCGCCATGAATTTGACTGACAGAACAATTTATTTCATGTACCAAAATAAATTGCAGCTCAATTTGTAATTCAGTCTGTCTGTATTAGTGATGCTTTCACAGTATTTTCTGTCTTTCTTTTCTCCCTTGACATTGTTTTATATTTCTGCTGTTATGTTGTTTTTCTGAATTCCATTTTCTGTAATCTCGTTCACTTCAAAGTCTTTTGCTTTGAGATGCAATATGCAAGAAACATGCCAAACTGATAGAGGACTCACTCTATCACTGGGCCAGATGGGAAAACTGATGATTCAGATCAAACTTGAAACTTTTAAAATGCCATATCTCATAAATTGTTATATTTTCACAGAACATGGTGAACTTAAGCAGGTTTGGTGTGTGTGTGAACTAATCAAGGCTGCTGCATTGGTGTTCTTTGAATTTTTGACAAATTTATACTCCTATGACTTTTATGATTGGACCAGTCTGCCCCAAATGGGTTTGGATAGCATTACAGTAATTGAGAGACAGAGCATTTTTCAGCCAAATCCCTTGGCCAGTGAGATTGGGCAGCAGCTTCTCAATCCCATGCGTGAATTTACACCAATATTTAGTTAAGACCTCATAAAAATGTCAGTGCTTCTCAGCACTGTAGCCAGATGTGTAGAGCCAAAGCTGTCCTGCAGTAGAGAGATGACTCAACGGGCCAATTAATGGTCATAATTCTCAATTTGAACAGGCCCATATATTCTTTGTAGTCTAATGGCCAACTATTCCTGTTCTTCTTTCCATGTATTTATTTTGTGATCTTGCTTATCATTAAGTGAATTGGAAATTAAATTTGAGTATATATAGTATATATTGCCCAACAGAAGAAACGGCTGTGCTACACACAGCAGTGCGAGTTTCTCCCTCCTAGAATCTTAATTTAGGATTCATCAAATATCACAAGCTGTCTCATTCCTGCCAAGGGAATCACTTTTCTTAGTGTACAATTACACTGAATTCCCAGCCCAACAGAGCATTCCTTTTCCCTCAAAAAGTGCCATCACTCATGCAGCGGCTCTTCCAGTTTACACAGCCCAATACTTTGTGCTTCTGACTGTATTTGCCTTTTAGGCTTCATGACTTCTTTCCTTGAAGTAATTCTCTTTTTGCTATGATGCATAAGGAGGCATAAGAGACGGGTGCAAGTCACAAGTCTACAGTAGACCCGTTCAAACAATTACACAGGCCTGGCTGAGTCACTTTGCAGAGAATGTAGAGAAGCAAGTCTCTGGATTCAGTCGATATTAATGGGTAGAGTCCTGTTCAGAAAAGTGGTAGCAACAGATGGTATGTGTGCTCCTGCTAGTCTAGATCGAATCCCACCACTGCTTTCCCTACACAGGCTAGGGACAACGTGCAGGGAGAGAGCAGTGCAGTCAGCAGACCAGAGTTTACTCCATCATGTTGTGGTACACACAGATGATGTGTGTGTCATGGTACACATGAAAACAAGGGGGAATGCGCTCTATTTCCCTCTCATCCATGTCATGCAAGCAGTCTTGGTGGAGCAAGTGCCTCTTGCCATTTAGGGTCATTCATGTGCCAACAGTGATAAATATGGCATGAGTCTTCAGTGTAGATGTGTTCACTACCAAACAAATGCTCACTGCTCCATATTCTCACTGAGGGGCAAGGGACATACTGTTGGGGTTGGATGCTCACCCTTGGCCCATTAGAGGTGACTCAGCATGCATGAAATGGAATCCCCATACAGAACAATTTAACGGTCACAGATGTTAATCCCATCCAAGCCTCCATGATATATATCTTTCATTTCCACAGGACCTTGTCGATGAAGGTCTATCCTCTTCTACTTGTAAGGTCTTCCTAGCTTCTATCTGAGCTTGTCACCTTGGCATTTATAGGAAGTCACTGGGTGCGCCCATTGGTTGCTCACTTTATGAAAGTGCACACCATTTAAGACGCCATTTATAACCCACCATTTATAAACTTTGTTCCCTCTTGGTACCTGTCCTTGGCGCTAGACGCATTACGCACGGTGCAGTTTGAGCCCCAGGACTTGGTGGGCCTAGATTTACTGCTTTTTTTCCACTGATATTTTTTCATCACTGGGCAGCATCTTTTTAAGCAGTGTATGTGAGTATAGGACTTCCCCTTTAGCCTGGTTAGCCTGGCCATGGGCATGTTGTGATTAAGTAGTTAACATCATCAGATAAAGTGTATGATAGTATATAAGTGAGCATGAGCATCGAGCACACAGTTACATAACCGGATGGCTTTTGACCTGTTCTCACTGAGGCCCCATTTAATGAGAAGCAATTTAGCTAAACTGATGAATACTTTATTGAATGAGGACTGAACGTAGACCACTTCACTGTGCCCTTACAGTTTGAGTTGAATGGCTTGAGAGGTTTTTGGTGATGAATCGTATAATTGTTTTTAAATATTTAGTTATTCCTATCCATATATCTTTTGCTCTGATTTGTCAACAATATGCATAATGAATGAGTCTCTTAGTGTGCCAGACAGTTGCACACCAGTGCTGCGTGTGTGTGTGTGTGTGTGTGTTGCACACCAGAGCCAGTGCAAAGGCGAGAAAGAGGAGAAAGGCAATTGAGAGATTAATTTGGTGGTTAGCAAGAGTAATGTAGGCTGATGTAAAATTGCAATAATGCTGTTATTTGTGATTTTTCACTTCTGTCCTTATATAGAAATTGTATATTATTTTTCATCACACTGCTAAAGTTAAGTGGACAAGATGGGCAAAAAGTAAGGCACCTGGTCAGCTAGAGACTGAGACAGAGGGAGGGAGAGAGAGAAACCATCATGCTGATAACCCTAGGCACTGTACTTTCTATTTCAAATGGAATTTCATATCAGGCATATATATATACTGTATATATATATAGTGCTGAAGTAACTTATATAACTATATATTATATATATAGTTATATAAGTTACTGTAAGTTACTTCAGCACTGATTGTACAGCAAATGTTAGATGCTTCTGCTTCTGACAAGCCTTAAGTTATGCTGACAGTCCAAGACACAGACAAGTCTCAGGAAACACTTCGGGGAACATTACCATCTGTTAGAGAAATAGATGCCATAGAGTTTGAAAACTGAATGCCCACTATGCCATTGTCTTTGCAAAGTTGTGTACTGCCTACCATCTATTACAAGGGTATGTCACAAGTGGGTTGGAAACATGCATGTTTTCTAAGTTTTATGCTTTGGGAATTAGTGTTTGGAATGAGGGAAGCCAATCTAGCAAGTCATTGTGATGATGTTGTTCAAAGGAAGCATGTGATTGAAGTGTGTGTGTGTGTGTGTGTGTGTGTGTGTGTGTGTGTGTGAGCGAGAGACGGGGGAGGGGAGTTGCGCGAGCTATCTG
>OMOV01090038.1:0-17666 GCA_900312565.1 Beryx splendens
ACACAGCACTCACGATAACAGTAGCTACCGTTAAACATCCTTATTTTTGGTCTGGCTTCCTTGAAGCATCTTCCCCGCTGGTATCACATCTGTTCAGATGTGATACCAGAGGGGAAGATGCTTCAAGGAAGCCAGACTAAAAATAAGGATGTGGAAATGCCAAAACAAAGCAATCATATCAGTCATATACCCATATAGCCCTGCCAACACCTCTGTCAGACACTCTTGATTAAATGAGGCTGTTGCGGAAGCAGCTTCTTTCATGCATTTGGCCAAGTGTACTCTGAAAATCTTTTCTCCTGTCATAAACACTGTAGGCTAAATGTTATTAACTGCAGTTTGGTTGAAATGGTCCGCAGGGACACTGAATGCAGTCGATGGCGTGGTGCTATTCATCTTTTTTTTTCTTGCAATCATTTATTTATGATTAAAAGAAAAAAGTAGACTACAGACCATCAACTACTGATGTGTGGGTGTTGTGACAGTCGGTCCCTGCTTGAGCACAAATCGTTTTGTTTTTTTACGTCACCTCCCAGTGCTGCAGTGTTGCTATGGAAACATAAGCGTTCACTACAGCAGAGCAGCACAAAGTTTTAGGCTGCGCTGTCCATCACGATGTCAGCGTTGGTAAGTGAAGCAGAGAAGGAACCTAAGTCGGTGAGACTGACTTAACCTAGCTGAAGTGTGTTATAACTTTTGTAACCAGATATCTTGCGGGTAGCTTCAAACTGTAAGACTGGTTAACACAGCAAGGCGGTAACGACAGACAGCCTGGCAACAAGCGCAAGGCTCACCTGACATTAGCTAACGTTAGTACACGGCGCAGACTAACGTTAGTTAACGTGGTGGGGAAATTGTAACCTATCCAGCTTATTTAATTTAATCAACGTTGATTATAAATTCTCTCTAAGCCCCATAGTACAAATAGTGGCACACAGCTGAACAGATGTGATACCAGAGGGGAAGATGCTTCAAGGAAGCCAGACCAAAAATAAGGATGTTTAACGTTAGCTACTGTTATCGTGAGGGCTGTGTGTGTGTCTGTATGACCCAGCAGCATAACAGGATCACAGACTTTGTCGTGATATGACAAGCAGCCTTGTCGCTTCATGCAGTGTCAGTGTCTGTGTGTGGGACCACTGTTCAAAAGACATCCTGGATGAACATGCAAGGGCAAGTAACCTCCATGTCTCTGTAATCAAACTGCAAATAAGGCACAATTATATATACATTATAACTCCCACAGACATTTACATCAACCAGTATTTCCCTCAGAAAAACAGACTTCGCCCTGCCTCCTGCCGTGAGCCCGGCCTGTCTCCGGCCACAGACTGTGGTGGCCCGGGAAGATCCAGCATCTCCAAACAGAAAAACTGCTGTGACATCAATGCAAAGCAAGCACTTCTGAATAACAAAATAAGGTACTCTTATTACACAGTGTCAGGCCTGGACTGCAGTTGATTGTTTTGTCTGTGGAATTGCACATAAAAGATGGAGAAGGAGCAATAGAGGCATTAACTTGTTTCTTTGCCTTCCTCAGGTGCTTTATGTTGAGGGCATCTACGTCTCCAAAAGTCTCAAGAGAAGACGCCTGCAGACCAGGGCACACAGCCAAAGTGACCATCCGGCCCTTTACCAGCCCTGAAGAGCTGGCCTGTAGGCACGGCTCAGTCAGAGGTGTGTTGTGGCTCTAGGTGTGAATATTTGCACTCAGACTGAAAAACATGTCTCAGTTTGATTGCTTTGTTTTCATGGAAGATAAGTGTCCTCTGGGATATTTAAAGACTAGTTACTAAGAAGAACATATGGCGTATTGAGTACACCATATGGCTTCTCAATGTCGCGGAAACAAAAGCGAGTACAGAACAACGTAGCTTCTAACTCTCAGTGCTTCCATTTGTAAATTAACCATCGATAGTGATCTGAAGTTCCTTTTCTAATAATCTCTGCCATCTTAGATTTCTCTTTCATCCAGGTAATATCTTTTAGTTTGCAGCATTTCATAGGCAGGTGCTGTGCAAACAGGTATAGGGGGGCTTTATACAGCTAGATTGATTCACCTCATTCAATATTTATGTTTTCACAGGCCAAGAGAGGGATTCAGACGGCCTCACAGCTGTCACATTTAAAAAGAGCTCAGCAACTTTCAAGACCTCTAAATATTTGCCCAAGAGACAAAAGTGGTCAAGTGAGGTACAAACAGAAAGATGAAAGCAGACACACACACACACGCACGCACGCACACACACACACACACACACACACACACACACACACATTGAGAGGTGTAGGGTTCACACATTCTTCTGTGAGGTGTGTAGAAGTGGACCTGTGAGGAGTAGTTTTTGAATTTTTTTTATTGTATATATATATATAACCTAGTGTAGACTTCAACGCTACTGAAAAAACATGATTTATTTCTCAAACCATTCTGAGAAAGATAAGATGGAAGTTTAAAGGTAGCGTCTAATATGTTGGTGAGCTTTTTAGATTTTTTTTAGACTATGCATTAGAATAATAAACAGAAAGATGAATACAAAGACCATAACAAGAACACAGTGAACAAGAAAAAAAGGAACATTTACTAGGAAGTGTGTTAAGGAGAAGTAAACACAAACAGCAGCAATGGCTATAGCAAGCTCAGGATTTTTAGTAACAGTTGCTTATCACTTCCCCAGGAAGTGTTCGACCAGAGTTACAGATGATACATGTGTATGTACAGTGTTATAGTGTTGCATGCACCTCTGTCCTTCGAGGTGGAGAGAATTCAGCTGCAGGGATTGGACGCAGGGAGCAGCCGGGCCCTGGTGGGTGGCACCTTGTGCTACACAGACACATCTAGCTGGTGCTCTTCTCAGGACACCTCACTCACCGCCTACACAGGTAACACACCAAGCATGATCTTTCATATGTAACGTGCCCGCACAACAGTGCCTGCTGACTTGACGTTACGACCCCTAGTCCCATATCGGTCTGAAATGAAGTGAACTCATGGACTGAAACTGCTGGTGTATCCACAGAAGCAGGGGAGGAGCAGTTTACTGTGTCAGAGTCGGTGGGGAAGCTGGTATTCCAGCAGCTGGAGTGTGGGAACGTTGTACGTGTTTGCACCAGCCGGTCTAGAAGGCAAGCCAGTCTGGTTTTGAAATTGTGTATCTGAACCTGTGACTGTGTTATTTATGAGTAAATGTTAACTTTATTGTTTTTTTTAAGAGATGCAGAGTCTTCGGTGACTGATGGCGAGAGAGAGGAGCGGCCTGTTGGAGATGAGGCCACGGCAGAATTAGTGCCTCTCTGTTTCTTGGATGAGCTGGAGAGAAAAGGTGCAAAAATCCTCACACCCCGGCCTCTGTCGGCCTGTACCCCTCTTCCAGTGAGTCCTGTTTGGATATTACTTTCTGTCTATCTGATCATCTTGGTTCTTGCTGATACTGCTGCAGATACTTCTGTTCAAGTGCTAAATTGAAGATCGGTTGATTGTACATTTACATGGGGGTGCTTATGATTACATGATATTGCAATATGGATTTCTGAATATTATGCTTTCGGTATGAATCTCTACACAATTATCTGTACATCATTTCTTTGTGAGCTCTTGAAAAAATGTCCAACAGTTATTTTGGAAAGGGGAGTGTAGGAAAGGAGACCTGCAGAGCACTTAGCTGCCTTGTTTAGGAAGATGTCTGAAATTAATTTTCCTCTGATGAGCAATGACAGCCTCTTGTGATTTGGTTTTTGGATTTCGTTTGTGTAACTCCAATATAAGATAACTGTGTGTTTCCACAGGTCGTTAGTGAGACGTACCCAGTGCAGAGCAGCAGGGAGGAACATGAGCACAAACCATTCAGTCGACCTGGCTTCCACACCCTCGACCCCTCCCAGCGACCCACCAGCAGGAGGACTATCCACTCTGCCGTGGTGCGTATCACAGAATCCCTCCAGGCTGCAGCCCTGGAGAAGAGGCGCAGAGGGAAAGAAAAGGAGCAGAGGCTGGATATTGGGGCCCTGCGGAACAAGGTTTTACAGACGCGCACTGTGAGCCTCAAAGTGCTCTCCGCCGATGGAAACGTTGCTACGGACACAGACCTCAGACGACTCTCTGCGTGTCGTAAGAAGCCGTCAACATCCCCAACCGCTCCACCCCCCACTGGTAGGTCTTCTCGTGAACTCCCAGAGGCCCCCAGCATTCCACCGACGGGCCCCTCAGCAGCGTCCCCCACACAGAGGCGTGGCCCCACAAAAGCAGTGGGACCGGTGCTAAATGGCATGAACCCAAATCAAGCTGAGACGTCTGTCAGTCTGGAAGAATCTTTTCGACCCCTGCTTACTCTTTCTAAAAGCCTCCTCCACTCCACTTTTCATAACACTGGCCGAGAGCCAAGCAACTGGCAGAGCAATAAAAGGGACCTCATGTTCATCTCCAAGCCCCTGCCAAACAACACCAGGAACATGAGACAGTTTTACTCCAAGCAGCAGCCCAGCCGGGAACCCCAGCCACAGTCTGTGGACTCTGGAGCTGAGGAAGATGGTTCACGTCGAGCAACAAATACCCCTTTTGACCCAGAGCGAGCCATAACCATCCCCACTGCAAAGAATATGCTCTAACAGTATAACCTATATATATATAAAGGGTATAAGGAGAACTGTGACTGTGCATCCCCCTGTAATTGCTTGCATATGTGAATTATATTGTATCCTCTGTGTTTTGATGTAATAAATTTGAACTGCGCTTTGTTGACGTTTTGTTTTCACTTCAGAGCGAGCGCCGCCTGTTCTGAAAGACACGCGCTAGATGGGGGTAAAGCACGGGGATAGGGCGCGAGGAAAAGGCAGGGCGTGCGCACAGTGCTCCGCTCTGTCTGACTTGAGGCGGAAGTTGTGAGACGTCGACGTCCCCGTGCAGCGGTCTGGGGGTGCGCTATGGCAGGGGAGGAAGAGGCAGACAGGGAGGAATGAGTACTTGTCGGGGATGGCGGACAAATCTCTGACAGTGTTCTTAAAGCTTTTTGCCGCTGGATTCTACGGTGTTAGCTCGTTTCTCATCGTCGTGGTGAACAAGAGCGTGCTCACCAACTATGGGTAAGGGCTTTGTTTTGGACTATAACCGTGTAGTTGAAAAGCCGCCGCGCTAGCTAACCTAGCCATGTCCGTTAGATAGAGGAGCGCATTACTAACGTTAGCTAGCGGCCAGCCACTAACTTTTAGCTAGTCTAACTGCACGTTACAGGCTGAGGGTGAGGGTAGTGTTTCTAGAGAGGATAGTAGATTATATTAGTTTGTCATGTATGAGGATAACGACACCATGCATAGCCTTGTAGCTGTAACGTTCGCCAGTATATTTTTTGGAGTAACCGGGACTCAAAAGTTGTCTGCCCTGCCGTTACAGGTTCCCCTCCTCAATATGTGTCGGGATAGGACAAGTAAGTTGCCCTTTCCCTTATTAATGCAATGATTTGCCACACAGAAATGCACAGAGCTGATTTCAGGTTCTGTATGTGCGCAGATGCTGGCCACAGTGGTTGTGCTGTGGGTGGGCAAGGCTGTGAGGGTGATCAGCTTCCCAGACTTCGATGAGAGCATACCTGGCAAGGTGACACCTCCAGTCTCTGATTTTTTTGCTTCAGTCATTCTTGTGAAATGATTTGCAGTTCACGCAATGCTTGCTGAATCATTAGGGCGAGTCTTCCCTAACACAGTATGCAAATATTCATATTTTCCTCCGTTTCACAGACCTTTCCTCTACCTCTCCTTTATGTGGGAAATCAAATCACTGGCCTGTTCGGAACCAAAAGGCTGAAGTGAGTTCTGCTTTTGAAGTAGCTAGGCTGAATGATGTTTGAAGGAAAGCTTGTTGTGATCTTATTGGGGATGGTTGTTTTGCCAATGGTCCATTCTTTACTATTAAATTGCAACTTATGTCCTCTTCCGCCAGTCTGCCAATGTTCACTGTGCTCAGGAGGTTCTCCATCTTATTCACCATGCTGGCTGAGGGATTACTGCTCAAGTAAGCTTTCACATCACAGATAACCCACTGTCGGCAGTAATTCACCAGTTCTTTCATTCAGTGAGATACTGCCACAGCAGAGGTTAAGTCTTTCTCTTTGTAGCCTATTTGCTGGTTTATGTTTCCAGCTTCAGCCCATCATATTGACTTTCATTGCTCTGCCTCCTTTGGACCTCGCTAGGAAGAAATTCTCCAGGCCAGTCCAGTTGACAGTATTTACAATGATCCTGGGGGCGTTTGTAGCTGCAAGGTAAGTTCTATTACATCCAGGTGTCCCAGCTGTTAACCACACCAAAATTACCTCCACTACAAAGGGTTGGACTTTATTGATATATTGTCCTGTCTTTACTGACATGGTCTTCAGGGTCATTAGACACATGTTGCATCTGTAGTTAAAGGAGGGCCCGCAGGACTGGAGCATGCCCAAAGCTAAATTGTTAACGAAACCCATATTTACTTCCCTGACACTTTCTATACAGTAGTTGTCTCTCATTTATGTTCACAGTGCTGACCTGTCCTTTGACCTGCAAGGCTATGTGTTCATTCTTCTGAATGATGTGTTGACCGCAGCCAATGGAGCCTACGTGAAACAGAAATTAGATTCGAAGGTATGTGGCAGCGGCACCAGATGAATGATAACCATTGTCGGGTAGGAGTTTGGTAGTGAGTTCATGTTGGTGAATTTCTAGAACCCAAACTGTCATTAAGGAATGTCAGTGTGCACAAACACTATGTTGACTAAATTATTAACTATTCATATCAGTTTTTGTGGAGACTATTGCTTCTAGCGCCGATGTATTTTATGAGGTTGGCCTTAGCTGTGCTGGTTTTAGTAACGATTGCTGCGTTTACTAATGATTTGTATTTATTTCTGTCTCCTGATACAGTTAAGTGGCATCTGTGCTCAGAGTCGGGTTACTTACTGTTTGACTGTTGAGTCAGAAATGGCCTGCGGCTTGATTTAGTCAGTTCTGATGTCACATAAGCAGGTCACTCAGCACTCACATTACAGCAGAGGCAGACCTGGATCCAGATATAGACCGTGTTGTGTGTAGAGCACCATCCGCTAAAACTGAAATAGAGTGGCGTGTATGTGTGGGTGTGAGAGAGAGAGAGAGTGTAAGAGAACATGTGAAAGAGGACGAGAATCTGACAAATGCTAGTGAGAAGTTTTGGGTCGTTGGCTTTCCATGCACGACATCTGTATGCTAGTTAGTGAGGAATGCTCTAGACCTCTTGTGAATAACCCTCTGTGTTCAGTTACCGCCCTGTCCTTACTTTTCATGTTCATGCTGTCCCCTGCCCATCTTGTCTCCATGCTCTCTCTTACAGGAGTTGGGGAAATATGGATTATTATATTATAATGCATTATTTATGATCATTCCCACTCTGCTGTTGGCTCATGTGACTGGAGATATGCAGAAGGTAAGCAATGTCAGTTTGACTCTTCTGTCAGTCTGTCGGTTGCTCTGTCTCTTATTCTCAGTAAACTATTTTTAATTATCCTTATTCAAACCTCCCTCCGTCTTCATCTGTTGATTTGTTAAAGTAAAGTGGTTACACAGTACCTCAGCCACCAGGTTAAAGGCGTTTTGGTGGATAAATGGCCTCAGTATGTCAGCTATTGCCAGGTTTACTCCTCGTCCTTGGTGAGCGTGCATATGTGTGAGCATGGGTGTGAGCTGTATATGAGCTGTCTGTTTGTTGGTCAGAATGGGCAGAGACCTTCTGGTTTGCCCAATTCCAGAAGTGGGGGGCCAGCAGCCAGAAAGGCACAAAGCTGCTATTATGCAGCAGGCAGGCAGAGTTATTACAGCAGCTCCTACAGCTTCCCTTGACTAAATAACCACAGCAGAGATACAGACTGCCTCCTTCTTTCACTTTTCTTTAAGCACACATTTGACCATGCATAGTTTGAATTCATACCATTTTTAATACATAATTGTGAACCTGTGTAGCATTGCTCCTACTCTGGTGCACAAGTACATGAAGATGTTTGCATAACAGGAGCTCTGCTGGTTTCTGACTGTGTGCCTCTCTTGCCAGGCAATGGAATACGATGGATGGTCAGATATGCTTTTCCTCACCCAGTTCATCCTCTCCTGTATCATGGGGTAAGGCATGGGCTGAAGTGTGTGTGTGTGTGTGTGTGCGTGCGTGTATGCGTGCAAGATTGTGTTTTGTGTCAAGATTGAACATCTGGATATAGATATCAAGTTACTACGGTATTCCTGTTGTATTATTGTCTGAAATTGAGATTCTAGTCCGTAGCAAAACTTTAACTCTGTAGCTTATGATGCCACTTTGCCTGCGACGCTACATGAATAATGTGCTGCAATGTGATTTCATGTACGAACAAGTGTCGTGTCATGAGCAATATGATGACGTAGTTGTTTTGCAGGTTTGTTCTGATGTATTCCACTGTGCTCTGTACACAATACAACTCTGCACTAACAACCACCATCGTGGGCTGCATCAAGGTAAGCTGCTGCTTGTGTGTCAGTGTGAAGTAATACTGAAATACTGTTTGTAATACCATAAATTCATTCATCTCATTTATATTGTCTCTCTCTCTGCAGAATATTCTGGTGACCTACATCGGGATGGTGTTCAGTGGAGACTACATTTTCTCGTGGACTAACTTCATAGGTTTGAATATCAGGTATGGAAGTCCATGGTTGAAGAGCAGTTTGAGATTATATTTAAAAAAAAATGATGGTCAAATTTCATGTGCGTTTTTTCCTACACACGTTCCTCTTGTGGCCCTTAACAGTATTTTAGACAAAGTGATAGAAAGCAAAATAGGCTGTACAGAGAACTTGCAGAAATAATTTAGGGATCATGCAGTCAGGTTTATCATCAAGGTGTGTTTACTAGACAAACACTGAACACTATGCAGAACAAACGGCATGTGTGTATTGTGTACTTAATGCCACTGGCCCACCTCCAAAACAGAATTTTTCTTGTTAAATCTTATCTGCTGTAGGTTTGTTTCCGGTGAAAATCTGAAAAGGCCAACGCTGACGCAAGTGTTGCTTCAGCTAGTATCTCATACGGCTGCAGGAATCCTTATGTGCATGCTGGATCTTGTTGGGAACTATGGCTAGTTTTATGACAGGTGGTGTGCTGCGACATGTTCACCTCGATGTTGAAAGCTGATTTTCACATGACCTGCAGCATGACCTCCAATTAGGGCTGCCTGCAGCTATCATCTATATAAATTTTTTGAACGATCACTCAAATCTTATGTCAAATATTTTAATAATATATAATAAAAATCACAATTTAAAAATGTATTACAAATCAATAATGTTAAGTTTAGATGTATATATTATTTGCAATACTACATTAAATACAGTGTCAGTTCAAACTGCACTTACCAGCAATTGACTAAGAGCACATTCTCCCCTGCAGCTGCAGTGGCTGGGTTAGGAGTTGCAAGGGAGTGGAGGATTATACACTCAGACCTGGGAGCTGCCCAGTACTCACGGTTTTGTCCTGCTGGCCACTGAGCAGTAGTTGGAGTGTCGGTGGCTTGCTAAAGGGCACTTAGGTAATAGTTGTTTAGGGCGAGGAGAATGTCACTCATTCATGTCTCCCAACCAGATCCTCTCAAACCAGCTACCTTCCAGTGTTGGTGTTAGATTGTAATGCAATTCATGATTAGATTTCAGAAAAAAGAAACTTTGACTTAGACTGAGGAGCTTTTCTAGATCTCCTAGGCTCTGTTTCATTTGTAACTAAACCAAGTAAGTGGTTTGTGAAACTGACAAAATGATAGCATTGTAAATTTAGAATGAGAGCCTACGGCTACGTACATGCTGCCAGAATTCAGTAGTGACAACAGAATTTATGAAAGAGTGAATTCGCATACCGGTATGTCTGGTACATACTGGAGCAGAGTAACATTAGTGGACTGTGTATGTACAAGTAACAGGAGTCATTCCACTCCTGAATGTCTAACCATAGTGACGTTTACTTTAGACCAATTGGCAGCTACCATTGCCTGTATTTTCAGTTTACTTGACACCAGTAACACCAATAAACACAGCTGTCAATTTATCCAAAACAACTGCCACTGACAGCAGCGTCATATTCTCTTTTTCCACCGCATGGACTTGATTCTTTTAATAGCAACATTTGGGCCCAAGACCGCAGAACTGGAAGGAACAGCCACAGTTCGGTTGTAGAATGCGGTGTCACTCTCCTTAATAACCAAACAGGATTAAGCTCTCCAGTGAGGAGTGACAACCACATTTAGTTTCAGTGTGTACGTAGAGAAGTACACCAGATGTGTCCTTACCTTTAGTTCAGTGGCAAATCGGTATAGCTAAAAGGTATATAATTTTTGATGAACAACAAAGGTTTTGAACTAAACAGATTGATGCTGCAGCTATACTGCCAACATATAGACGGTTCGATGTCCATGTACAGGTGTGAATTGTGTTTTTAGAGTTCCAACGTGTGTGTTGTCTGTGTTGTTTCAGTATTGCAGGCAGCCTGGTGTACTCTTACATCACTTTCACAGAGGAGCAGTCCAGTAAGCCAAGTGAAATCACCAAGCTGGAGATCAAGGGCAAGGTTGTCGTATGACAGAGACACTGGATTTTTTTATGCTGATGAACAAGAGAACAATCTATTTTTGGTACGGCTTATTTATTGAGCATTTCAGCGGCGGAGGCTTGGAATTCATGGGAATAGTGTTGTGATGATTTCCCGTCTGTGTGTGTGTGGAGACGGAGCCTCCATGACTCTCCTCCGGCTGCCATGGTTACGAAACCCTCCTGAGGGATTATGGGCCTGGAACTGAAAGGTTGGCCTTTTTTTTTAACTTGAATTGGTCCTGCGAAATTGGTTGATTTTAGATGGTGTTTTTTTAATCTTTGGATTTACTGTACTTGTGAGTAGTGATAAGAAGGGAGACGTGGAACCAGTATTATTTATAATACCTTGTCATGGGAATGGACATTCCTAACCTTTAGACCAACGTAACTTTTTAAGTTGAATGTTGAACAAACACAACGCTTCCTGAAAACAGGAGTGATCCGCTGGATTTCAGTACTTTTAAGCATGGATGCGCTTCAGTTGGTGAGTCTTGCAAGTATTAAGAACAATGGTAATTTAAAGGCACAATCCTTACCTTTTCTATACAGTATAGCCTATCCAGTTTGCTGTTTACAAGGAATGTAACCTTTGACTGCCTTCAGCGAGATGCTCTGACCCTACCATTAGCTGTAATCTGTTATTTCACTTTTCTCTCTAGTATGTTGCTTTTCATTTTGTGCATACACTGTTACAGTTTGTTAACGGATGGTGACTATGGTAACCTTAACCTCATCCTTCAAACAACCAAAGTGGGTGGGGCAGTGGGCCGCCAGTTCAAAATAAGGATTGTGGCTTTAAATGTATCTGCTGCCTCTTTTTGGGGGATATGATCTAAAATTATCCGTTTACATTGTGCTCGCTCAGTATTACAGATTGTTTGTTGTGGATTCTCTCGCAGGCTGTAACTGGTGGCAACAAGCAGTAATTATGGTTTGTTTATGTGTACAACGGGATCCATTTGTTTTTTTGTTTTTTTTGAGACAATGTTATTGCACTTTCAACTGTTTTCAAGGTAGCAATGGTAAAAGTTCACCTCAAGTTACATTCATTGTCAAGAGATTGAGGTTAATGTACTTTCAAGAAATGTACATTTCAGGTTTAAGTGTTACAATTTAAATGCAGTCATCTAAACCTTAGTCAGGTATGAGTGTTGACATTTTTAAAATTTTATCTACCATGTGCACTCAAAGTTATTGGATGGGTGTGCTTTGTACCTTTTTTATATTTATTTTATTTTTAAACTAATATTCATATTGTAAGTGGAGTGACTTGTGTATTGTTGATGCTGATGTCATCTTAAACACAGTAACCATAGATTTGTAGCTGAAACTTGAGACCAGACGGAACATATTTTTACATAAAAGAAATACAAACAAATCTCTCCTGCTGTTGACGTTACATTTACATTCTTTGTGATTTTGTTGGTCATCTTGAATGTTGTCAGGTTACGGTTGAATCAATAAAAAAAAACATTCTTATATACAAATATGCTGCTTACATCAAAATCCAAGGTTGTGATTAATGGAAAAATTAACTTGATAGCAAACCCTGTATCAAGTTCCCTGTGATAAATCCAACACTACTGCCATCATTCAAGCTAGGATGTTTTTACAACTGTTTATCGTTCTTTAAAAGTATGATACAGTGGAATCTTACATAATGTCAACATGCAATTCTGTAATGAAACTTGCAGGTGACGATAAACTGCAGGAGGACAGCGGGACCCTACCATTTCCCCATCTGTAGAGACCTGAGCTCTTCCATGTGAAGTCTGCAATGAAAACCAATTCTTGGTCACTTGGTGAAAAATTGCACTTCCTGTGCAAATCCAGTCTTACTTAGAAAACGGGGAAAAGAAAACAGATACAGAATTTGTGTATACATTTTAGTTTTAATATTAATACAAAAAATAGATCAGACATGTGAAGATCTTTGATATAAACCCACTCCCCTAAAACCGCTCATGAGCTCTGACCAAAGTGTCAGTCTTCAGGCAAATATTTAAAGCGAGATACTAAATTTATATTCATTATTAAAAAAAGGCACACTAACCTCCTATCCCATTATATCACACTAATCAATAAGAACTTGGCATAAATAACAGAAATGAATGTAAAGTAAAAAATGGGCCAAAATTCCATATTCAAATATGGCCTTCATGTTTATACACAAAACGCAAATGGCTAGAATTGAATTGCAATTAAATATGAAATATAACTGGCCAAGTTGACAGCCGACAGGAAAGGCAAAAAATAAAATAATGGATATGGTCTTAACCAACTACCAAGAGATGTTTGCTCCGTCTTTGCCAGTAGCATCTCGACCCCACCAGTCTAACGCACAAGTGGAAGCTCAGTAAGTATCTTCATCAGTCCTGACTGTCCAAATAAATAAGCGTGGGAGAGAGGAGTTTCAGAATCCTCACTACACCGCCTTCATCAGGGAAGTATGTGTCACTGGCACTTGGTTCCACAAACGTAGAATAAATCAAAACACTTCAATCCAAGAGCAATATGTCAAGGAAGAGCCTGCAGGCATTCCACAGCAGGGAGGGGTTTCTTCTTAACATGTCATCATTTCAACAGAAAAAAATTACATAATTGACCACAGATTCTCTCTGCCCCGCTGGATGAGTGAAAGGAACACACAAAACAATGAAACTCTAAAATATACAAACTAAATTTAAATTTGAAGGAAAAAAAAGCACTGACGCCTGAGGATGGGACTGCGAGAGGACAGCGCTCAAGACGAGTACAACTCAAACTCTTCCAACTATTTACAAATGTTCTCCCACAGCTAGAAACCAAGATGTACAGCCTGCAACTGCTCCATTAACTGAATTCTGTCTGCGGACCATAGTCTTTGGCCATATTCTGTACAGTACACTCTCTGACTCAACTGAGATGTTCAGGTGCAAAGTGAAAAACACTTGAGGATTTCAGGCTACAGACCCAATAGTTTCCCAAATCTTTAAAATCATAACCCACAGGCTAACCAATATACAGGATTTGGTGTGATTGTCCCTTGTGGCGTACCTTGAAGCAAGCATTTGTATTTAGGAGTGAAGAGAGTACAGGGAAATCATTCAGGTCAAGTGGACTCATCACAGATGTTTAGCTGAATTAGACCAACATCTCAGGAAGCCTCAACATCTTCCAGCAGCCAAGAGAGGTCCCCTCTATAGCAGGTAGAGAACGCTACACTGCAACACTACACAAGCATCAGCCTGCTGATCAGAACGGTAATGTTTATGGTGTACTTTATCCATCCTTGTGGGGAATTTATATTTCAATCAATGATAAAATCACTGATGCAAGTGGATTTTGGTTGGACTAAAAACAATATTCATGATAAACCATATAGTTAAAGAACCTCTCTAGGAGCTTTAATGCCACATGAGTCACCAAGACAGGATGAGGAACAAATTAAACTCATACAGCGGAAGATGGTTTAACCCTTTATAATATAAGTATAACCCTAAAACCTGGATCCAAAGGGGTTCCTATGGTAACATGACGTAACCCAGACGGACCTGTAACACTGGATCATGGGTGTGGTGGTTGCTGGAAGTGAGCAAATTGTAAAGACTCTTTGGGGCTACCTAAACAGGCAGAGTAGGATTGAGCAGCATGCCAACAATCCCTGGGTACAAAAGGTGCTTTCCTATTGCTGGCATATAGAAAGTGCAGTGCGTTGGTGTATTTCGTAGTGTGGTGTCTCTGGTACAACAAATACAAGCTTTCTAAAAACATTCCATTTATGTTGCTGTATTATACCGTACAGCGATCTTTGGTAAAGGGAAATCTGTCCACAGCACAGGCCAACCACACCCCCAGCCATACCAGGTGAAAGGTGAGGTATTTTTGAAGTGGTAGAGGTCTAATTCATTCGTCTCTCTGCAACTCTTGCAACAGACATGTAGCATTTCCTGAATGTTCACCTCATAACTAGATGACTGTGGATGATTGTGTCCATGGATATTAAATATATTACTTGTAGACTTGCTTTGATTAAAAAAAAACAACATGTTTTGGGTTTGTACGGCTGAGGAGATGTATGGGAGTGACTCGGTTTCAGCAAATGGAACAGTCCAGCAGCAGAGTGTTTTACAGGGTAACAAGGTTCTCAGCCATGTAACAGAGACTGTAGAAGTTGCAGGCTATACAGCAGAGGTTACACAACGAGGACAGCAGTCTGTACAACCACAGACGGCTGCTGAGGTGTCTGTATTTCACATCCGTCTCACACAACTTGGCATAAGCTTCTCGGTTGGACGACAAGCCTATATCCTGACCCAGTCCACATACTTGCTCGATAAGGTGCATGTCCGCCATGATCTCTGATGTCATTTGGCCAAACCACTGAGCATTGACAGCGGCCACCGTCACAGACACAAAGAAGATGAAGATCTGGCGGGGAAAGTAGAGGCAGAGGTTAAACAAATGTTACGAATTTGGTTTTACGTATTGTGATCGGTCGGCACAAACTACACACCTGAAAGGCCTCCCTGTCATCCAGCATGTCGCTGGGATGGTACACTGCGTAGATGGTGAGGTTAAAGAAGGCACAAGCTGAACCCAGGTGAAGGTAGAACGGGACCAGACGACTCTGAATGAACCCATATGTATGTCTGTTCAGGTGGTTGTCCATCACAAAGCCTGTACAGAAACCAGAGCAACACATTGTCTGAGATGAGAGGGGCAGCATTAAGTGGAAGAGAAACAGTAAACAGGTGTGTGTGTGGGGGGTGGGGTGGAGGTGGGGGTACAAACTTGATATGAAGGTGACCCAAATCTGCATGCCCCAGTAGGTGGAGAGCAGCAGCAGCTGCAGCAGCTTGACTGTGAAAGTGGGCTCCTGGTCAGTGGACATGCTTCCTCCTCACGTCCTCTCCAGTCCAGACTCCTCTGCACAACGGCCTTCCAATGATCACTGTCCCTCTCCTTCCACCTCTACCCCTCTCGTCTTGTCTGTGTGGTTGTGATTATCCAACTCTCTCCTCCACTCCAGATTATCTGTAAACACAAAGATCAGTTCACTGACAAGGCTGTAACAACATGCACATATCCATCATAGCATAATTAAACAGGATACATTATCCAGAAAGGTTTTGTAGTAAAGCTATGCAATGCAACAAAACAAGTCCCTCTCTGATGCAACATTAATTTGTTGTACCTGCCACAGGTCTGCAGACACTGTCACTCAGAGACAAGAGCCCCTCCACTCAGTCATCTAACGTTATAAAACTGCATGATTTCACTCAAGTGATCAGCAGTGCATTTCCTTTTCCTAGAATAACTGAACACGCTCGTCCCACCACTCACTGTAGGGATACAATCTGAGACTGTTGATATGCAGACTATGCATTTTCTCATGGTTAACCAGCCAGCCACTGTTGTATGAAAACAACTGTGTAGAAAAATGTGATAGTAGGATTGTATTGTGCTCCTCCACGCCCAAGGGTACAACACTACAGCAGTTTTCTTATTATGGCACATTCAGCAACAGGTCTGGCTAGCTAGTGGGACACTTTGGTTAGGGTCAAGGTAAAGCTTTATTAGATTAGAAGGGTCAACTTTTCAAATAAGTTGAGCACTTAGCAAATCAGTATGTTGATAGAAGACCAGCGTTTTACTGCCGCAACTTCCGCATTGTTGTCAGGGAAACTGGATTGCTACTCGACCTCGACCTCACCCAGTGTAACTTACAGACCTTGACCAAGGTGCAGCTGGCTGCCAGTGTGGCAAACATGGCACAGTCAGTAGCCACGAAGCTAACTTCTGCTTGTATAAACTTCACAGTCGGTTTAAAACAAATTAAGATCTGTCCTGAGTGACTTGCTTGCAGCGAATAAACCATCTGCAACCAGCTAACGACTAACACGTCCCTCCTGTCAGGGCGACGCTACACTTCAAAAACAAGCCATCTTCAAAGTCACCTTCACAAACTATTTCAGAAAGCATCTGTTAGCGAGCAGCTGTACAGCAGGCAGGTAGCAGACAGACAGACAGACAGCTGAAGTTAGCACTAGCAAGCTGCTCCTCAGAAACGCAGCGCAGCGTAACGCGTAACATAGTGTGTGGAGTTACTCCAAGACAGAAACCGATACTGCCAAGTTCATGACAGAAAACAGGAAAACAATAACAATGCGCCTCTCTGAGTTTAACATGTAAGCTAAAGAAACCAAAACACAGCCTACCTGTCTTGCATATATGTGTAGGCAGCTTGTTGCTGGAGTCCTTGGCTCTGGGAGTAGGCCCCTGCTTTAACGCGGCTAACGCGCACAACAAACTACTTGTCCCGTCTGAGGAGGGCGGAACCGCACGAGTCGCGCTCCGGTGTGCAGCAAAACTCTACCGAGTAGCCCCCAAAAACCTACACCGATGGTTCCCCAACCCGTTCAGAACATGCAAAACCACACCACTGATTTCACTGATTAGAGGGGGAACTAATTAGTGAAATCACCTGGCGGAATCTTTGGTTGAAATCACCACCTGCCCCCATGGCACACGACTGCCCAACCTTGGTTTAGTTTTGTAATACCTGATGGAGCATCAAAGACATCTCAGTGGCCCCATGACCTCCTTCAAAACATTCAGATAGCATACCTGTCTCTGTTCAGCATGTGCATGTGAGACAAAACAACAATGGTTTAGTTAACATTTAAATTCAAATAAAGTTCAGGTGAATGCAGTAATCACTCTAGCCTGGTGTGTTGTTTCAGTGAATGGCTGTGGGCAGTCAATATTCCAGTTCAGCAATGGAGATTCCTGTTGTCCAGTGGAGGGAATGGGCTTGTGAAATCAGCTCAGCCAGAGGCATAGACACATTCATCATGTCACATGATTGGCACATTGGCACAAGTGTACACATTTTTAATTACCAGCCAGACAGCATGTGGCTGGTATTGTTTTCACCGTGTGTGTGTGTGTGTGTGTGTGTGTGTGTGTGTGTGTGTGTGTGTGTGTGTGTGTGTGTGTGTGTGTGTGTGTGTGTGTGTGTGTGTGGGTGTTTGTGTGTGCTGCAGGCATAATGTGTCTACGGGCACACAGCAACG